>CM023095.1:48319135-48497662 GCA_013103745.1 Gardenia jasminoides | reverse complement strand
CAATCCCAGAAATAAAATCAATGTTGGACAGGTTTGTGGGGTTCAGTAACTTGATCATCAACTGGCCCACACCATATCAGATTAGGTGTACTTTATGGAGTTTGAAGCTAGGAACATTAGCTCTACAACTTTCATGAGAGGTCAGGTATCAGTTCATGCTTTATCACACTCAAAATGGCAAATACTCAGAGAAACAAAGAAAAACTGTCGAAAAATTCAGGCTGGACAAACAGTCTGGGAAAACAGTCATAACTTCGTAGAAAATCAAAATCAAGCTCCGTCAGCTGAGTTTAAAACTAGGTTCATAGGGCTTTCTAGCGGTATAAGGCTGGGATGCTAATTCATTTTCTACAGTCAACAGTAACCTCGAAGTTCACTGTTTTCCAACCTGATTTTCTGAAATTCCAACTTTGGTGCAATTTCTTCAATCAACCCCTTAAGGTTATTTCCATCATTTGCCAAGGTGTTTAACAAGCTAAAACAGCAATTAATTCTATCATCAAAGCATCATAAGTCATTAAGCATTTCATCAAACATATGGTAGGCATAAAATCAATTCTCAAGTTGCAACTACAAGAATCCAAGCCTAAAAACTAGGTTTTCAATCATCATCCTTCCATAAACATCACTAACAACCGTCATTAGATTAACTTTTAGGATCATAGAACTAGGGTTTGGATAGAAAAATACCTTAAGAAGCCAAAGAAGTAACTTTTCAAGCAACCAAAATCTTCCCCTACCAAGCTTGAAGATTGATGGTTAAGGTGCTATAACTTCCTCTCTTGATTTCCTATCAAACTAAGCAAGATTGGTTGGTTTTTTTTTGTGAATTTTCTCCTCTTTTTCTCTCCCAATTTCGTCCAAGACCTCCCTCAAATGAAGCTGAAATTGTGTTGTTTTAAGAGATAAGTTTGGAGGAAAAGCCATCAAGTCAAGGTTTGAATCCTAGGGTGACAAGTGGTGATTTCTTGGCCATTAGCTAACAAAATCTCCTTAATTGCTTCTAACACTCCAATTTAATTTAGTCTCCAATTAACAACCAGCATATCATTTTCTTGGCAATTAAACCATGCAAGAAGTTCTCACTAATTCTAGAGTTCAATCCTTAATCAAGTATAATCAAGCGAAATGAATGCACTTAGGGGAAAATGTCACTAATGCAAAAGAGAATATATACACTTATAATAGGTTAAATGGTAATATATATATGGAATTTCTAGGGTGAAATATATGCATGAAATTTCTAGGGTTCTCCACCTTGGAACATGGCAGCGGGACATGCGGTCCTATGTTAGGAATGGTAGTATAGTGATGTCATTTAATAGCCAAACAATTGTGTTGTATAAGAAAGGGCATGTAAAACTATGTCGTCTCAATTTGATTCATTCAGCTAGCAGGCACGTGATGAGTATTATAAAGTGGAACCCTTGTAACTGTTTCGGTTAGCTTGAATAATATCAGAAATAGAATCTTCATTTTTCTTCATCTCCTTTCTCTCTCTAACTTCAACTCTCATCTATTTCTTCTTTCTTTCCCCAATTACTCTTTTCCTTCATCACCGGCATGAATTTCCTTGCCATTTTAGCTTAAGGCGACAATTGGTATCGAGGCGGTCGATGTAGCAGAGACTAATCCATGTGACTAGATATTGTTCTACGGAAAATCAGATCAAGCGGAAGCCTCAAAAGTTTTAGATTCCATGGCAAATCTCCGGAGAGATACCAGCACAATTAGCAACAAAATCACAGGGAAGAAGATAGAAATCACCATAAATTGGAAGCAATGGTGGTGAGTTTAGATCCAGAGATGTGGGCTAGAATAGAAGTTCAATGCTTTCATGAAATTTGTAATGAAGGAGGGGGTAAATGAATGTGGCAGAGACTCAGAACCAATTTTGAGCTCACTCCCACTTATCTTAGGCTAAATTCTGACTTCGAGGGGCATAGAACAGCTTTGATGGGAAGAGTAAGTTCTTCCCTCTAATCCTCCAAATTGGAACTCGCTATGTTTTCTGCTGGAAATCCCATGAATGGGCGAAACCATAAGCATTTCCTTAATTACCATGTCCCAAGAATCGAAGGTGGAAGTGGTAGAAATGTTTCTTGAGAGAAAAGGCGACATTTGGTTTGAGTCAAATTAGAAAGACGAACCTATCTTGGAATACATTTTGTGAATTAATCAATGAGATGTTTGAGAGAAAAGGGAAGGGACATTCAAGTTCAACAAATTACGTCAGAAAGGAGAATGGTTGAGGAATACCAAGAAAAATTTGAGAAGCTTAAAACCTTGATGCTGTTGAAAAATCCCAGACTAGATGAACAGTACTTTATATCCAGCTTTTTCAGTGGTCTAAAGGATGAAATAAGGCCAATGGTGAAAATGTTTAAACCAGAAAAGCTATCAAAAGCTTTTGATATTGCTATATTGCAAGAACAATCAATGGAAATGCAATGTAGACATACCAAGAACGCTGGCAAAGTTGCTATTGAGCCTAAGTTCAGGTTGTATAAAAATCAGCCTGGGGGCAGCAATTACCCGACTCCTTATAGACTTCCTTCCCTAAATCCAACAGCCAAGAAAGTGGACGTACCAGTAAGAGAACCCAAGAAATTATCAGCAGAAGAGATTCAGCATAGGAGAAGACACGGGTTATGCTTCAAGTGCGGAGAGAAGTTTGGTTTTGGACATCGATGTGGGGGAAATCAGTTGAATTTCTTAGAGGGAGAAGAAGAGGAGGAGATTCCCTTTGAAGATGTGATTGGCGAGCAAGATGAACAAACGGGACGACCTGGTGAATCTGTAGACGTGTCTCTTAATGCATTATCAGGAACCCTCAAGAGAAAGACTATTATGCTAATTGGAGTAATAGAACACTGCCATCAAAATACTAGTGGATAGGGGTAGTACGCATGACTCTTCATTTGGGTTAGTCAAATTTCTTGAGTTACCCTTTCAAAATCACCATTCTCACCACTATGGCAAAAGCTATAGTCACCTCTAGGAAAGCGGCATGTCCGGGAGTAACCCGAAAATTCAAGATTATGAATTTAAATTCGATTTGAGAATTATGGAGTTAGGGGTTGGGATATAATTTGGAGTTGATTGGATGATTTATTTCATCCAATCATATTTAACTTTCGTGAACTAAACATCATCCCAGCGAAGGAGAGCTGATATTTTTTATGCGGATTTGTCAACCAACCAACGTGATGGATCCGATTAGGGGAAGGACCTTAGAGCGCTCATCCGTGGAAAGCAGATATTGCTAATCTAGGCACGGAAAAAGTGCAATAGGGCAATCGCTGAAGCTACCTCCAGAAATTCAAGATGTGCTCCAACAATTTTCCCCGGGTGTTCAACACTTCGCAAGGGCTGCCACCAGAAAAGAGTCTAGATCATCAAATCACACTGCCGGATACCAACCATTTAAACTCAAACCATACAAAATTTCATTCTCATAAAGCTGAAATAGAAAGACAAGTGGCTGAAATGCTTGCCAATGGAATTATCAAACACAAGGTAGTCCTTTTGCCTCGCTTGTACTATTAGTCAAGAAAAAAGACAATTCTTGGAGATTATGTGTGGATTATAGAAGGTTAAATCAATTAACCATCAAGGATAAGTTTCCTATTCCAAACATTGATGAGTTGTTGAATGAACTACACGGCACTAAGTACATATCTAAACTGGTTTTAAAGGCTGGATATCATTAGTTGAGAGTGAAATTAGCAGACACTTATAAAACAGCTTTCCAGACACATCATGGCCATTTTGAATTTCTGGTAATGCCATTCAAGCTTACAAATGCACCAGCAAAATTTCAAGCTTTGATGAATCAGATTTTTGAGCCGCATTTGAGGAAATTTGTGCTAGTATTTTTTGATGATATCCTGGTTTAAAATCCTACATTGAGCTCCATATCCAGCACCCTCAAGATAGTATTGGGAATTTTGGCCTAGAATAAGTTGTATTGCAACCTATCAAAGTGTTCATTTGCTCAAACTTCGTGGAGTATTTGGGGCATATGATCAACAAGAAAGTGTGAGTATGGATTTCTAAAATTGAGTGTATATTATCTTGGCCAACTCTAGCCATAGTCGAGGAATCATTTGGTTTTAGGTTTGACGGGTATTAGTGAGGTTTGTTAGAGGGTATGGAGTGATTTGTAAGCCTCTGATGCAACTCCTCAAGAAAGATAGTTTTAATTGGGATGAAAAAGCTCACATGGCATTTACAGAACTTAAAAAAGCCATGACTTCAGCTCCAGCTTTGAGGATGCCAAACTTTGAGCCCCTTTGTAATAGAAACCGATGCTTGTGGAATTGAATTGGCACAGCTCTTATGCAAGAAGGTCACCCCATAGCTTATCTTAGTAAGGCATTATCACCTCAAAATTGGGAATGTCTCAGATATGAAAAGAACTTCTTGCGTGGTGCTAGCTGTCACGGTGTAGGCATTATCTGTTAGGTCATCATTTCATAATAAAAACTGATCACCAAGCTCTAAAATATTTGTTGGAGCAAAGGCTTACTCTCCCATTACAGCATAAGTGGCTTACTAAACTGCTTGGGGCTAGACTATGAAATTCAATACAAGAAGGGTAGTGAAAATGGAGTAGCTGACTCTCTCTCACTAAGAAAGACGGTAGAAGCAGTACACCAAGAGGGTAAGAGCAGTTTCCCTGGTGCGATATCTTCTATACAACCTGTATGGATGCAAGAATTGATGGACTGTTATAATGGAATCAACTTGCTCAGCCATCATTCCCCAACTACTTTTGGACCCTCAATCTAACCCGTAATACTCTTGGGACAAGGGACTGAAGTATCACAACAAACTATATGGGAGTAGCCAATGGAACGAGGCTCAAAGTAATCCAAGCTCTTCACTCCTCGGCTTTAGTGGTCATTCAGTCGAGAGGTTGTTTCCATAAAGTTAAATCCTTGTTTTACTGGCCAAATATGAAAAAGGATGTGATATAATTTATAAGGATGTGTGACGCGTGCCAAAGGAACAAGAGTGAAAATTTGCCATACCTAGGCTTGCTACAGCCATTGCTTGTCCCTTCTTAAGCTTGGTCACATATAACTATGGATTTCATTGAGCAACTGCCTATGTCAAGGGGATATGATACCATACTGGTAGTGGTTGATAGGTTAACAAAATTTAGTCACTTTATCCCACTCACACATTCATTTTCTGCCAAAGATGTGGCACAGCTTTTTTTGGACAACATTTATAAACTTCACTGCTTGCCTGAATCCATTGTTTTTGATGAGACAAGATCTTCACTAGCAAATTCTGGCAAGAGCTATTCAAAATGGTAGGCATAGGCCTTCACTACAGCTCAGCATATCATCCGCAATCAGACGGACAAAACGAAAGGGTGAATCAATGCCTGGAGAATTATTTCAGATGCATGTGCTCTGAGCACCCATCGCAGTGGAGTTATTGGTTGTCCTTAGTAAAACTATGGTATAATGCAAATTTCCATACGAGTTTGCAGGCAACACCCTTTGAAATTCTTTATGGCTACAAGTCCACTCATCTTCCCTTGGGACCATTCCAAGATGTAGTAACACCATGCGTAATATGGTGAATGATAGACTCAAGCTCTAGCTACCATCAAGGAAAATTTGGCAAAAACATAAAACAGGATGAAAAATTTTGCAGATGCTCACAGGTCCAAGAGAGTGTTTGATGTGGGGGACTGGGTATTCCTTAAGTTACAACCATACAAGCAGCAGTCGGTATCCATTAGAATGAATTTGAAGTTAGTTTCCATGTACTTCGGCCCATTTCAGACTATTGAAAAGATTGGGGCAGTTGCGTACAAGCTCAAATTGCCACCAGAAGCCCGCATTCATCCTATATTCCATGTATCCCTACTTAAAAAGAAGGTGGGCAACATCGACAAAATCTCTGCATCACTTCCTATTCCAGATCAATGCTTGCTGGCACCTGGAAAAGTGCTGAAGCGCAGAGTGATTTTAAGGGATTCGCTGCAGGTTGTTCAGTACCTCATCAAGTGGAACCATCTCAGAGAAGAAGAAGCTTCGTGGGAAGATAAATCTTTCATCTCAAAACAATTTCCTACTTTCGCAGCTTGAGGACAAGTTGCACTTTAACGGGGAGGAATGTCAGGAATAGTAGTATAGTGATGTCGTTTAATAGCCAAACAATTGCGTTTTATAAGAAAGGACGTTGTAAACTACGTCATCTCAATTTGATTCATTCAGCTGGCAGGCACATGATGAGTATTATAAAGTGGGACCCTTGTAATTGTTTCGGTTAGCCTGAATAATATCCAGAAATAGAATCTTCTTTTTTCTTCATCTCCTTTCTCTCTCTAACTTCAACTGCTCTCAGCTCTTTCTTCTTTCTTTTCCCCAATTTCTCTTTTCCCTTCATCACCAGCATGAATTTCCTTGCCGTTTTAGCTCAAGGCCTGACATCCTATATCAACATTCGGCTCATATTAGGATAATGTTGGGAGTTGGCATTGGTTTTGGGTCCAATACTCAACAACTATTCTTATTTGTTCATTTAGGCAATTTTTTTATAGGTTAATTGCAGAAAACACTAAAATGAACTATCATACTAGTTATAGAATACACCTCAAAATCTATTAGTATGCATGTACCACCCTGGGCTCATTGAAAAGTGATGGAATATGAGACTCTGTTGACATCACTAATAAAATGGCAACAGTATCCTTTAATAAAGATTAAGAGACAAAAAGGCCTTTGTTGGCAAGAAAGTATAATCACTTGTTTGTCTGTTAAGCAGAAAGATGAGGGATAAGTAAATATGACTAATCGTTAATAGAATTAGGGTAAAATCCATTTCATCATTCACATTTTTTGGCCGTCGACAAATTGAAACTAAATATTTCAAACTTCTTCTTTTGATTGAACCTAAACCTAATCACTTGAGACTCATACCAGAAAGTGGATAAATGGTGATTTGAAGAATGGAATCATGGATATAAGGCTGATTAAAGGGGAAAAATAGCAGTAAATCAGCTAATCTTCAATTTTTTTAATCAAAGCTCCTATCCTTTTTTATTTGTGGTTGGTTGTTTGTATCTGCCATTAGAAATTCAAAGTGCATATTTTCATGGTTGGTTATTTGTATCTATTTTATTTCTTGCTATTTGGATGTTGTTTATGCTAGATAACCTGCTTCTCTTTAAAATATAGTTACAAGGCAACAACATATTTTTTGAACATTCATTGGGTCCTTATTACAAATTTTATGGTAGGAAGTGTATATGCTCATGTTTCTTTTCTTTTCTTTCAATACTACTATTATAAATGTAACAACCACCACCAAGATTAAAATGAGTAGCTACCTGCACTATATTCCATGTATATTGAAATGCTGCTCTGCTGGAAGTGGGGGATAGAAGATAAGGAAATGAACTAGAATTGACGAAATAGAAACAGAGAGAAGAGATGAACTAGGTAGTGAAAATTTTACATGCACAAACCTGATAGTTAAACATGAGGGGTAATTCTATCAATAGAGTTTAACGGTCAAATCTAATAACCATGTAGAGTGATAAAACTGTTTATTTAGTGGATGGAATCTTTTTTAAGGTGCAAAATGCCTATTAACAGACTTTAGAGTGTATTCTGCAACTAGTGTGATAGTTCATTGGTGTTTTCTGCAATTAATCCTAAATTTTAAGAATAAGTCATGTCTTGTGACCGCATTTTCTTTTCGTGGCTGGGTACTTTGATAGGTGCAACAATCCCTTCATTATTTCATACCTGACTTAATTTAAGAAAGAAAAGAAAAGAAAAATGACAACCAAAAAAAACAAGAAGAAAAAAAAAAAGGTTTGCAAATGAGAAAGTTATAGTCCCTTCTTAAGAATTTATTATATTTTAGCATAATTAAATTATCGGTAACATTATTCCTTCACTTTATTCCTATATTTTAGGCACATTCATCCCCTATTCTGTACAAGTCCACACCTTTAAGATTTTAGGCTTGAAAAAGTAACCATTTGCGATTTTATTGTATCTGTAATTCTTTCTCAAAGTGTCTATGGTGCTACTAATAATCCCTGTGACAAATTGTTCTTAGAACTTCTCTACGGTAAATAATCATTATAGGAATTTAAAACCAGAGGTAGTAACCTTATTGATGTACATTTTTTCTTTTTTAGTAAGGTAGATGGGATTTAAAAAACAATAAGAAAGAGATATTTGATTCCTAGAATATTGGAAAGACAATTTCCTAATCAATTCATTCAATTATGTATCAAGAGTCTGTAAAAGTCACTCACCCTTCTTACATGGTAGTCCCTTGATCACCTTCACTGATTGGAAAAACTAGAATTTGTAACCCACTCACATTAACTTTCAAGGCTTTAGACCCTTTCAGTCACAAAAAGAGTTTTAACTCCCTACGAATTCTTAATGTTTCCTTTCGGCTGCTTATAAGTTTTAGGAATTAATTTAAGCTAATTAGTTTGACTTATTTCTTCCAAACCTGCTTTTATTGTGCACAATTTTTTCCCCTTCTTGTCATCACTTAGTTCCTTGTCCTTCTTCGAATGCTTCAACTTGCATAATGATTAGCTAATCAATTGTTAAATAATTTTGCATATATATCACTACAAGAAAGTGGGCTCTTGCGACGCACTACAACGAATTTTAATTGTTGCTTCAACTTTGTCATATTACTGTTTTCATGATCATAATTCACATGAATTTCATCTAGATTACAAGTATAGAAAACACTTAAATCAAGAAATTCACAACACATGAAACAAGGCACGGCACCAGGAAATATTGAGCTGCACCATTAATTGAGAAATTGAAACGACTAACGTTGAGCTGTCCTCGACAGACAAAAAAGAAAAAAAATAAAAAAGAAGTACACTCGCAGCAAAGAACAACAGTAGAAAAGTTCTTTACCTTCTGATGATCATTTCGAACTGGCAAAGGCAGTTTTCTTCTTTCCTTCGTAGCAACAATGAGAGTTACTCGAAATCCGGCTTTACTATTCATTGTCAAATTAAATTTAGCAAGAAATGAAAAAAGTCAAACTTCAGAGCACAAATAAATCAAATTAACTTTTTTTTTTTTTGGCTAAGACCCGCTTGAATTTGTTATACTTGTTGTTATCGCACCTAAATCATTAAAAAAAAAAAAAGTGAAGTTATACTAAATTTAAGCAGCATACTTATGCTACGTCTGAAAGCACTAACTAGACAAATTATCATGGTCAAATTTGTAAAGAAATCAAAATTGGAAAATACTAAAGCTCATAAAATTATCAAAAGCAGCAAGATAATCAAAGCCTGAAACCTCTCATTAATTTTTGAGAAATATTCTATTGCAGTCAACAAAAGATTAGAAAATGGAGCTCATATATTAAAAACAAAAAAAAAACAAATTAGAAGAAAGAGATCACCAAATTTAATCCAGACTATGTTAATGAACTCCTTCTAAAATTCCAAAATTAATTAATTCAGCTTTCACTCCTTTTGTAGCTCCTACGAAAGTCAAAATTCACGTACTGACTCAGAGCCAGCTTGGAAGATTTGTACGGGGAACAGAGAATCGATGTCGATGGAAAACACCAAATAGAGAATCATGCTCTGCTGCTAATCTCTACCTTTTTCCTTCTCGATGCTAAATAAAAATTTTTTCCTCTTCTATCAAGTCAAAAAATATTTCAGACGTTATATCGATCGATCCCATAGTAATCAAAGGAATGTCCAGACAAAGATGAAAAATTAAGAACCTTGAAAATATTTGAGATTTGGAAGCTGATGAAAATCGAAACGAAGGCAGATCTTGATATTCTAGGCAGAAAAATTGAGGCCTAAGGTGGTTTTGAGATGGTAGAGAGTAGCAATAACAATTCAGAGGATATTCCACAGAAAATGAAAACAGAGAGAATATAAGCTGTATCGTCCTTGATTGGGGTACTTGCTTTCTTTCTTTTCCCTTTTGATGATTTATCATACCAATAGTCAAGACCCATTTTTTTTTTCTTTTCTTTTCTTGTCTTTTTTCCCTTTTTTTTTTTTCAAAAGATAAAAAAGGAAAGTGATCAAGTTTTGAACAAGAAGAAAAAAAAAGGAAAGTGATCAAGTTTTGAACTAGTAATCATTTTTGTTTCATTTTTCTGGAAACTAATTAATTGTCTGATCAATATAATCGTACTAGCTACTGTTAAATTAATGTTTTAGGACGGCAGGGTGATTGTGAAATAAAAGTTTCTGGCTTATGGCAGTAATAGATAATATATTTTGAAGGACAGCAAATTAAGGCAGATGCGAAGAAGATCAGTGTATTTGGTTTTTTTTTTTTTTTCAGTGGATTTGGTCGTATTTTTTGCAACGTATCTTAATATAAAATATAATATGTTCTGCAACATAGTTACTATAAATTAAGGTAGCTGCCGCAACTGTTTACGTAGATACATTAACGTGAAATCAACAAACAAAAGAAAACGATGGGCCACATGGAAGGCCACATGGAGCACATGGAAGGTTCACATGGAGCACATGTGGGCCCTAAATTTTAATTTTTTTAAGGGGCTGTGAAGAGTACATGCGGCTAGGGGTGTGCATCGAATTCGAAATCGGTAATTCGGAACTATAAATTCGGAATTTTTTGAAATTTGGATTCTGGAAATTCCGACCGATTTCGATTTCGAATTCATCAATTCCGATTTCGAATTCATTCCGAATTGAATTCAGAATTCGGTAATTAACCGAATTCACCGAATTCGGTACCTTTTTATATTTCTAATTTTTTTAAAAAAATTTCTAATATGCTAAATAGCCTAATTTAAATAATTAAATAATTAAATATATATTAATTATATATAACTAACTTAATTAGACTTAATCTTATGATATAGTATTAGTCACATGTATTATTTTTATATTAATATATATATATTATTTATTATTATATAAACAAATTTGAAATTGAAATCGGAATTTCTGATTTCGATTTCGATTTCGATTTCGCTTTCGAATTATGAAATCAAAATCGGAATTTCCGATTTTAAAAGGTTCATAACCGAATTCGAATCGAATTCGCCCAAATCGAAATCGAAAAACCGAATTAACTTCCGAATTCCGATTTCACCGATTTCGAATTTCCGAATTCATTTCGAAATCGGTCGGTAAATCGGAAATTTTCGCATTTGCACACCCCTACATGCGGCCTCCTATTTTATTCTCTCTCTCTCTCTCTCTCTTAATAAAAGGACCCCTCCTAGGGGTTCTTTTGCAATATAGCTCCCTATTTTGAAAATTAAAAAGGATAAAGTAACATTGCAAATACAAATTCAAAATTAAAATAAAAAGTGTTTGAGTTGCTGCATGATAAGATCAATAATTCTAAATGAAGAACAGACCCACCACTCTATTCATTTTGCCTGCTTTTTTGATTAATTAATTTAAGAAATTAGCCTAAACAAAGGGGATCTAATCTTTTTGTACCTAAAAAATAATCATGTGTGAATCATGTGCTGATTTTAAATTAAAAGCTGTCGTAAACTTAAGATTAGAAACAAATTTTGTTGACTTAAATTTGAGAGGCATAAAATTTACATTTTAAAAGTGAAAAATAAAAAAAATCATTTAGCAAAATGTGGAGAATGTTTTGAACAATTTCTAAATTAAGTTCAAAGACAATTGGTGTTTTTTGACCTAAAGAAGTAAGAGATAGTTTTAGGAATCTCCCTTGAGGTTTCTGACAATATTATTTTACGCTCTTAAACTTCTAAAAATAAAACTTACATTCCTTACTAGTTGTCATCCAAATTAAACATCACAAGTCATTTTTTGATATTTCTGCCTTAACACTATAGATTTCTTTTGGAAAAATACTTTCCAAACAAAAAAAAATTGGTATGATTGTCTTCTTTTGCCTTTTTCTTTTTTAATTTTGTCCTATCTTTAACATAAAAGCCACACATAGTTTAGTAACGGGCAATTTTGATGTAAAAATATGCTCTATCTATTTAAATGTTCGTGTACTCTTACTTTGCTCCCAATTAGTGAACTGTTATAAAAGAGTTGATTTAGGGACGTCAATGAGATTTTTAAAAGTCTGGAAGTATAGAGTGATATTTACAAAATCTTAGAGAAGGTTTCTAAAATTGCCCAATAAATACTTCAAAGCCAACGCATGTGGAAGAGATTATTCATATCAAACTTGACCATGCACATAAAATCCAACAATGGATCTTTTATTCCACTTCCCGCTTCACTCTCTGTCCCAACTTTTATTGTATTGCTGTTTTTCCTTTATAAACTTTATAATTTAATTCTTTTTTCCCCTCAAGATCTAATAATTATTAACTGAATAATACACAACATTTAACAAACTGAAAAAATAAAATGCACATAAAAATGAGACCTTTTATGATTTTTATTATATACTTTGTGATTTTCTATTATATATATTTTTGTGACTGTATATTTATTTTTTATTGTGTTAGTAGTTATTTAACAGCAAGAAATAAAAAAAAATTAAAATATGATATTTGTGAAGTAGAAATAGCAATATTGTAAAAAGTGCGGTAGAAAGTGAAATAAAAAATGGAACAGATCGCTGCTATAAAATCCCCCACTGGAGTTTGGCATTCAGACCCCCACCGGAGTTCATTCTCATACCTTTAATCAGCCCTGATGGAGAGCACTTGGCTACTCTTAGCCTTGATATGGCTTGTTGCATTGGCTTTTCTCTCAAAAGTATCCAAACGCCTCAAACTAAATCTTCCACCAGGACCAAAACCATGGCCTATTATTGGCAACTTGAACCTCCTCGGTTCAATCCCACATCAATCCTTGCACCTGCTGTCCCAGAAATATGGAGAAATCATGCAACTAAAATTTGGTTCCAGCCCTGTTGTAGTAGCTTCATCCCCTGAAATGGCAAAAGAATTCTTGCAAACACAAGACAGCACCTTCGCCTCTCGGCCTACAACAGCTGCTGCCAAATACACTGCCTTTAACTGCTCCGACGTAGTATGGGCACCTTATGGTCCACACTGGCGACAAGGTCGTAAAATTTATCTAACCCAAATATTTAGTGCAAAACGACTTGATTCCTACGAGAGCATACGCGTTGAGGAAAGGCGTGCTTTCATTTCTCGTTTGTATGCTCTCTCAGGAAAGCCAGTAGTTCTGAGAGATCATCTAATCCGTCTTACCCTCTCCACTGCAAGCCAGATGGTTTTGAGTAACAAGTACTTTGCCCAATCTGAAGGGGATGGATCTCTACCCACCTTTGAACAATTCCAAGAGATGCTAGATACATGGTTTTTGCTGGGTGGCGTGTTCAATATTGGGGATTGGATACCGTGGCTCGAAAGATTTGACCTTCAAGGTTACGTAAAGCAAATGAAAGAACTTCACAAGAAATTTGATAGATTCCACGACCATGTGCTTGATGATCACCAGGCCAAGAGGAAAACAGAGAAAGATTTTATCCCTAGGGACATGGTGGACACTCTACTGCAATGTGCTGAAGATCCTGATGTCCAGGTCAAACTCACCAGAGATCAGATAAAAGGGCTAATTCTGGTGCTGTTTCTTCTCATTGTTTGATCATATTCTAAGATCTCTTTACCTCTTTTAATTTGCTGAGTCTCAAAGCTAGCGGTTTTGCTTCGTATAATATGCCATTAAAAATAACTATCTTCTTTCTTCTGATGAAGAAGATCTTTCTTTCAATCAGTAGTAAAGCCTGATACTTCACCAATACTGGATCTGGCAGGACTAACTTTACCAATATTTGATCCTTTCCAGGACTTACTGGCTGGTGGTACCGATACCTCAGCTTCCACAGTAGAATGGGCAATGTATGAACTTCTCAAACATCCGCATCTCATCAAAAAGGCAACAGAAGAGCTTGATAGAGTGATAGGGAGAGATAAGTGGGTGGAGGAGGCAGATCTCTCAAAACTACCTTTTCTAGAGGCGATTATAAAGGAAACTTTCAGGTTACATCCATTGGCAACGCTACTTGCACCCCATTATGCTATGGAGGATTGCACTGTAGCTGGTTATCACATTGCTAAAGAAACAACGGTGTTTATAAACACATGGAGTATAGGGAGGAACTCAAAGTATTGGGATCCTCCTGAAGAATTCATGCCAGAGAGGTTTTTGGAGAAGGATATTGACATGAAGGGAAAAAATTTTGCGCTATTGCCATTTGGCTCGGGCCGAAGGAGGTGCCCAGGCTATGACCTTGCAATCAGAGTTGCTGGATGGACGTTGGCCAACCTGTTGCATGGATTCAACTGGAAATTGCCTCATGGCATGAAACCAGAAGAAATTTGCATGGAAGAACTCTATGGAATTGCAACTCGTCCAAGGATTTCACTGGCTATGATCCCAGAACCACGTTTGCCGGTCAATCTCTATTAGTGTCTACGATTTAAAATTGAATTCTGTTCTGAAATAAAACAGAACATACGATCAATTTTATTTATTATTTTTACTTGAAAACAAAAAGTATCGCATTATGACATGTGGGAGGAATTGAAATGGAAATATTGAAGATCGCACAGAAGGAAAAAAAGAAAAAGAAAAAACTAACTCCTTGTTTGCAAAGAAAATACTTTTACAATTGAATTGAATATAACATCTCAAAAATTTGACGAACAAACAAGGTGACATTTACGAAAGCGGAGTTGGCAGAGCTTACTGGAAAGGAGAAGCAAAACTAAACTCTATGCGATGACCAACTTTATGATTGGTTTGCATGCCCTAATAACCCAAATACAAGTCCAATAAATAAGACAAAACAGATCTGACTCCTTGACTTGAATACTACTCACACATGTTACAATAAGGCTAAGCTTACCGTGAACACAATTCCTATGCAACATCAAGAATTTAACTATATAGATTGAACATAAACACCCAATTCGAGTAAAACACCTTTTAATAAATAAAACCCTAATTGTTATAGTACAATATTGCTAACATTGTCTTTATTAAGTTAAAAAAACTTGCCAAATGCCATGTCATGGCGTAGAAAATCTGTCAAGACAAATTTTAACCAGCACCGGTCTTCATCTTCGCATATGATAGGGTATTTGTATTTTATATCGATAAATTTCATGCTGTTAGAAGAATCAGTTAATATTATAAATATACAGAGGATGAACAATATGGGAGAAAGTTGTGATTCCATTAACACAATAAAATTGTTAATTGCGAAGAAGATCTGGGTTAAAAAAAAAAAAAAGCCTTAGCAAGAGCATGTTAATTTCGTTGAGAGATAATCAAATCATGACTTTGGTGGATAAAATTAGTATTTTGTCATGAATTTGTATTGATCCTAACTGCTTAGCACTTCAAGGACAAATAGTTTTGCCTATACAAAAGGAAATTTGGTTATGTGAAGGCTTTTAGTCTGATCTAATATCACTATGCCACGTTGAGACTAGTATTGTTAATCGAAATTAGCTATTCGAAAGTTTGAATGGACTCGACTTGACAAAACTAGAGGTCAGCTCATTTATTTTAGTAAATAAGCTGAGATTGGGCTTGAAAAATGCTTGATAAATAAACAAGTCAAGTTGAGCTCTACTCGTATCATAGTCGAACAGCTCAATAAGACTCATTAGTGAGACTATATTTGTCATTTCATATTATATAAGAAATAGAATTAGGGGTTAGATTTATTTATTTGTCATTTCACACAATATAAATCTTTCAAACTCAAGCTCGACCTCATGCAAGCTCGACTCTTTGTGATTAACGAGTTGAGGTCGAATTCGAACTTGAGCCACATATCCTCTTTATCGAGTCGATTTTGATCAGATTTTAAGACTTATTCACTTAAACAAGCGAGGTCAAACTTAGCTCGATAGAGATTCGAGTCAAGTTCGAAAATTCAAAACTCAAATCGACTTGACTCGATTAACAGCTCTAATTGAAACATGATTTCTTGGTTTAGTTTTATCAGCATAGATATGATTTCCTGGTTTAGTTTTATCAGCATAGTTGTGCATTCAGGTTATTTTCTCAATTTTCAAGGTCAAACACAAATTTGCAAACGCTTAACATCAGTTCTATCTGATGGTTGTAGTACCGTGTTTCTTTTTGTTTATAAGAATGTTCTATATTTATTATGAGATTATCCAATTTTTCCATCAACATGCTCCAACAAAATCCTTCTCTTTAAAACTTTCTCTTCCTTCTCTCTAAAAACTTTTCAGTCAAAACCTCCTTCATTTCGCTCATGGGAAAGAGATCAAATCTAGTCTTTTCCCATGGGAGGGAGTCCTTTATCTAGTTTATAGTGTCCCTTATGTATATCTATACTATATATAAAGGGAGCGGGGAAGGGTTGGTGTAAAATTTTTATGTCATTTATTATGATTTCTATTTTACCCTCCAATTAAAGGGTAAAATTATCCTATCATCTCTCTAAAATAAACACATACAAACACATAAACACATTCCCATTTTTCTAGCTTAACGCAAATTTCAATAAAGCAATAACCCCTGACAACTTCCTATCTTAAAAAAAGCACAATTCTTCTAACCATATTTCTAAAAAAAACTCCAACAACTACTAAAAAATTTAATAATTTTTGTAAATTTTTTTTTTTCTAAATTTACACGCATATAGGGTGTGCTATTCTCTGTAGTTTGAATAAATTCTCTCTTAGGCTTTCTTAGTAAGAAATTCTTCTCTCCTTCGATCTCCTAATGAGAGCTTCTTTACTCCTAGTTTGTTCTACTGACAGTTCTATTTCACTTTGTTTTTTTTCAGTTTTTGTCTTTTATGTGAAATTTGAGACTTTGTAGATCTAGGACGTAATTCTTTAAATATGTAATTTCTCCATTATTATCAAATCTAAAATTTTCTTTTGACTTAAATCAGTTATAGTTGGATGTGATTGTTAGAAGACATGCACAAATGTATTGACTTATAATGATTCATCTAAATCACCAATGTTATCTTTTATTGATTATTAATTTCTTAGATCTGTTCTATATATCTATGTCATATTTGTTTGATGAATTTTATATCATTAGTGCAAATTTATTAAATAAAATGATCATTTCTATCCCAACAAAAAAGGCGTATACATTGTATACAAATCCTGGGGTATAGGAAGCGGATTCTTACCAGATTGCTAATGGCTTAATTGGGGTCGAAAGCTTCCAAACCTGTACATGCCATTGGCGGTTGTTCCAAGGTGCCTCTTGGACGAAATTTGGCCCACATGGAAATGAAGATCCTGATTAATGTTCGTATTTTGGTAAATTTCAGTTTTACGGTCCCTCCCATTTATATTCATTCTCGGGCTTTAAACCTGATCGTGGAGCCGGAAATTCGGTCAATCTATATGCCAAGAAACTGTGAGAACTCTAGATAATGCTATCATCTCCTCTATATTTCTTTGAAGCATCAAAAGGAGAAAGGAGGTATCTATCGTAGATGTATTGCAGGTTAGGTTTTTAGGATGGTTAAATTATAAAGTTTCTAACTTCCTATTCTTTTTTTTTTATAGAGTTTTGAATTTTTTTAATTATCAAATACCCATTCATGCCTTTTGAATTTGAAATGTGAGAAGTGGCACCCTAAATGTAGGAATTTGGATAAAGTTTATTCATAGGAAGGTAAATTAAAATAAAGCATCATATATCCTATTAAAAGTTAAAAGAGCAAATAATAATATTTTACTATTTACCACAACTAGAATTCTAACCCGTGCTATGCACGGGGTTTATATTTAAAATAATAAGAATATAATTAATGAATTATTTGTAATAATGATACAATTAAAAGATTATTATTTTGATCAATATCTATTTGGGAGTGCACAAAGTAGACTATTGTTAATGTGCATAACGAATCATTTCTTCAACGGAGTTCTATACATTTCCTATATAGTGTCCGAATTTAGATCATTCATTTAATGTACAAAAAATAGTGTCAATTCCTACCGATAGCATCAAGTTTTAAGGCCTTAAATGCACAGGAAGAAATGAAAAAAAATATTATTATGTACAAAAAAAAATAGTAGCAGGAATTCTACTTTGACGCATAAAAAAAATTAAATCAATCAAAAACAACAAATTAAGTGGACAAAACAATCGAAATAGAAGAACACCAAAAGATACGGCCATCTGTGTGGCATAAAAACTTGGCAAATTATAGAGAAATAAGACACTTGAAATTACCTCAAGAATATCATTGACACTTGAAATGAGACACTTGACATCTGTAATATTACAAACAAAACGGCAATATTTGAAGAGTATATAGTACCGAAAATTCTACTCTGTTGTGTGCGACATTTGAATTGATGTAATTGGGATTTTATCAATCACGCTTGATGTGAGACTTGTCATTCCTCTATGTGAAGTTGCTGAATCTTCACCAATGCCTCCGTGGGATCATTGTCGTACACACTTGATTTTGTAAGCAATTGTTTCATCCTTTGCAATCTTGCAAGTTTGAAATCAATGCGTTATTGTAATTCGTGTAACAAAATATGTTCCATGCTAGTATGTTCCATGTTAGAATTGAGGCTAGGTTTTAGATGAACAAAGCAAGGAAGCAATGAAGGTGATTAATAGGATTGTTGTTTACAAAAAATGCATTGTATAGAAGGGGATGAATAATGACAAAAGATGGTGGTTGATATGTTATAGAAGTAGTAGTATCGTAAATTATGCAACTAAATGGAAACGTGTGTTGGAATGGGATATGGATTAGTTAGGATAGATATGGGTAGATATGAATAGAAATTCGTAACGGTTATTAGACTAATGAGATATTTATTGAATTAAATTAAATAGAAATTCCTAGAAAAATGGATTGAAATTTTCCTGACTATTGGAGACCCCTCACAGAAAACCCCACTTGCAATACATATATGATAGATAATCCTAACTGAAAGGATAAATTATATGTAAGAAACTAATATTCAATGGTCATGGATTTGAAAAATCAATTGTTGTACTAATCCTAAATGTTAAACTAGGAAATCACTAAATTAACAACAAAGTCCTATTGGCACTTGAAAATGAAAATTATTATTTAAAATCTTTATTTTTGATATATAATAATAGCAATAATAAAAATATTAGTCCTACCAAAAATTTAAAAAAATAACAATATAGTTTAAGAGAAAGATATAATGCATTTATTCGTAAACTATATCTACTTAATTTATATATATCTAATCTAAATTTTACTCTAATAGGGTTTTAAAAAGCATGTAAAACCCAACTGTAAGGCCCAAAGACAACCTAAGAGGTGGGGTGAATTAGGTTGATTAAAAAATAATCCAATAGTGCCCTTTTTCAAAAACACAATTTCAATTTCTCAAACAATTAATTTGTCAAACAAACAAACAAGCAAGACCGAGAGGTATAGATGATATAGCAATCAATGAATAGAAGAGTAAGTTGAGAAATAAGATGATAGAAAGCAAACCAATCTTCTTCAAAGCTCTATTTGAGCTTAAAGAATAATCCTCAAATCAAGCAACTTCAACTTGGTGAAATTCAATCAACCTTTGTGTACAATGGAAGGCTCACTTCCTCCTTGCCCCAAGCTACACTTAATCAAGTTAGGAAGTTTTACAATCTCACAGATAACCCTCACAAATCTACACTATTGATGAACTCACTCACAATTGAAAAGCTTGCAAATGAACTAACACTTCAAGACCTACAATTCTTACACAAAGAGTATTTTCTTGCTAAAATCACTCTTGAGAACTTGTAATCTAAGTGTACAAAAGTTATCTATAAGATTCTGACAAAGGTATATTTATAAGAGACCAAAAAGTGTCTTGATATGAGTGGTCAACGGTTAGAAGAATTTAAAAAGTCAACTAGCTGTTGGGGCTATCGAACGTCCGACGCAATGTTGTGCGTCCGATGCTTACGTCCGACAGGCTATTTCATTCTTTATTGGACGACCGATGCATATTTCTGCGTTCGATAGGCTTTGCATCTGATAGCGACCAGAGAGCTTAGGAAATCTTCTTGGATACGATCGGACTGCCGATGCATTTTTCTGCTTCCGACAGCAACCAGAGAACCCAAGAAAACTTCTTGGATACGATCGGACGTCCGGTGAGGTTGTTGTGCGTCCGATAGGAGTGTCCGATGGATCCCCTGTCTATCGGACGTCCGGTACATCAAGTTGAGTGTCCGATAGAGCTGTTTCGAGTTTTATCGGACGTCCGATACAAGCTATAGAGCGTCCGACAATCAACAGTCCCATATACTTTTTTTGATTGATTTCTTCAAATTGACTTCTCGCATATAAACCTGTGCTGCCAATAATCTCAATGGAAAACGTTAAACCAATTTCTTCAATTGTTTTGTAATTGTCAAAATTCGGGATCACGATTAACACCAACCACTAAGAATAGCCTTAGGCGTTATTGATTATTTTGTATATTTTTGGTTATTTTCTTCAATGTAATTATGTAATATTACTATGTCATTTTTAGAAAAAAAAATGACTAAATCTTTTTTTTTTTTTTGCAATTGTTGAACGTATTACAAGATATTGTGAGTTTTTCATTTGCATTTCTAGATGCCAATTATTACAACTACTATGATTAATTCTTTGTTTTATATAGTTTCATATTATGCAAGGTAAAATTAAATATATTCTAAAAATTATGATTTATGGGTTACTTTTTTCCCTTTTGCTTCAAGTTATATCTTTCAATTTGAAGGATAAATATGAAATCAACTAAAAACATTTTCAAAATAAAATTCGTTACCATTCAATCCAAATTTATCATATAAATAGCTATATCGTGTGCTTTTATTTTGAAAATAAAAATAAGTATATTTTAAAAGTTTAAAACTAAACTTGAAGTTATGAAATTTTTTCTTTTTCTTCAAATATCAACTTCTTAATTTGGATATTGAATTATAAACACATTTGAATCCAATTAAATTACATAACAAAACTCATATTTGCTGATGGAGCAATTAAAGTAAATAAATTATCATTTACAATTATAAATAGTTGGAAAGTTTAGTAGAATAGGAGATAAATGTACTATAAAATTTGATTAAAGGAAGGACAATTAGGTAAGAACAAGGTAAGGTAAAGAGAAGATAGGATTTAGGGGTAGAGAAAACGATTGCAGGATTGTGGAAATGTTGGGTTAAGGAGGTGAGGAAAAGGGGATACCGAGAAGAGAGAAGTTGTGAGACGGAAAAAATAACTTGAAAAGTTGGTGGGTGTATAATATTATATTCAGTATACTTCTGGTATTTCTTTCAATGTTTCTATAATCATTTCCTATATGTCTTGGTTTATTTTAAAGTTTTAGATAAGATACATAAATATAATATAAATTAGATACTAAAATAATAATTTTTCGTCTGATGAGAAACAGAGAAAATTGCTGATCACTGAAATTTCGTCTGTTGAGATTAAGAAAGTTTTGTTTAGCATGAAAGAGGGTAAAGCCCCAGGTCCAGATGGGTACTCGGTAGAATTATTCAAATCAAACTGAGCAATGGTCGGAGATGATGTCATCAGTGCCATAAAGTATTGCTTCCAAAATTCTTATATGTACTATCCCTTAAATACTACTGTTACTTCTCTGGTGCCAAAATTTGAGAATGCTACACAAATGAAGGATTTTCGTCCACTCTCATGCTGTAATGTTCTTTATAAGTGTTTTTCAGCTATATTGACCAAAGCTATATTGACCAACCGACTGAAAGCAGTGATTCCTGACCTCATTGGTAGTCATCAGAGTGCTTTTGTTCAGGGGAGACATAGCATGGAAGAGGGTAAAGCCCCAGGTCCAGATGGGTACTCGGTAGAATTATTCAATTCAAACTAGCAATGGTAGGAGATGATGTCATCAGTGCCATAAAGTATTGCTTCCAAAATTCTTACATGTACTATCCATTAAGTACTACTGTTATTTCGCTGGTGCCAAAATTTGAGAATGCTATACAAATGAAGGATTTTCGTCCAATCTCATGCTGTAATGTTCCTTATAAGTGTTTCTTGGCTATATTGACCAACCGACTGAAAGCAATGATTCCTGACCTCATTGGTAGTCATCAGAGTGCTTTTGTTCAAGGGAGACATATATCGGAAAACATTTTAATGATGCATGAATTGGTCAAAGGATATCATAGGACAGTGGCAAGCATAGAGTAGTTTTAAAGATTGATGTTATGAAGGCTTATGATACTTTAGATTGGGATTTTCTATTCTATTCGTTGGAGGCTATCCAATTTCCTGCTCTTTTTATACAGTGGATAAAACTGTGTTACTAATCTCCACTTTTCTCTGAATCTCAATGGTTCATTGGTGGGGTATTTTAAAAGTGAAAGAAGATTAAGACAAGGGGATCCAATATCCCCCTACTTGTTTTTGATTGGTATGGAAGCATTTTCTGAATTATTCAAGTGGAGTATAAGCAAATTGGGTTTTGATTTCCATCCTAAATGTCAGGAGATTTGTTTGACCCATCAAGCCTTTGCTGATGACGTCTTCCTTGTTGCTGCTGCCACAGCAAAGTCATTTGAAGTGATGAAAACAACCGTGGATGAATTTGGGGAGATGGCTGGACTAAAGCCAAACTTACAAAAAAGTCAAATTTTCCAAGCTGGCTGGAGTGGATGAGCAGACTGCAAGTTCTTCATGTAATATAATGCAAATGTCTCAGGGAACATTACTTGTGAGATACCTTGGACTACCTCTAGTAAGTACAAGGTTATCTTACAAGGATTACCAACCAATCTTCATCAATATAGAACAAAAGATAAAAGGATGGGCCAACAAGAAATTAAGATATGGAGGTAGGCTGCAGTTAATTCAAACAGTACTAACTGGGGTCTGTTTACACTGCTGTAGTGTCTTCATGTTGCCTAAAGCTGTGATGAAGAAAATTAACAGCATGGTGGCATCCTTTTTATGGGAAGGTGATGTAAAAGCGGTGTATGGAGCAAAAGTCAGTTAGATTGATGTGTGTGTACCAAGAAAAGAAGGTGGATTAGGTTTGCCTAATCTGGAGTTGTGGAACAAGTGCTTGATCATGAAACTGACATGGAATATTTGTAGCAAGAAGGACTCGTTATGGGTAAAATGGGTGCATAGTGTTTCATTAAAATATCAACCTATATGGTCTGTGAAAATTCCTCAGGATTCTACATGGGCATGGAAGAAAATACTTAGTTCGAGACAATTGGTACAACCTCATATGAAGCATGTGATTGGAAATGGAGCGAACACGAACTTTTGGTATGACTCTTGGCATCCACTTGGACCTTTGCATCAATGTTTTACTGAGAATTTATTGCATAGCTTTGGCTGCAAACCAAATATTTCAATTTCTGATATTATAATGGAAGGGTGATGGAGATGGCCGGTAGTAAGGAGAGTTACTACAGGGGTTAGAAGGATCAGAAATGCTACTCCTGAATCTTTAGTACCCATGATTGACTTGGAAGATCAATTGATATGGACTGGGGATTCTGCCGGAAGATTTACTACCATGTCAGCTATGAAACTGATAAGAAGACGGGGAAACGAAGAATTGGGCAAAGCTAGTATGGGGGAAAGTACATGTGCCTCATTATGCTTTTATACTATTGTTATGCAAACAAAGGCTGCAACTAAGGACAGATTGAAGCGATGGGGATTAAGAGTACAAGCTGACAAATGTGGTAAAATTGAGGAAGAAAGCATGCAGCACTAAGGTGTTTTCAAAATTTTAACTTTTCTTGAGATGCTTTTAAAAAAATTTAAAATTATTTCCTCCCTCCTCTTCGTCCACTACCACTACCACTCCTCTATTCCTCTTCCCTCTTCACTCCTTCCTCTTCTCCTACTCACCAGAATCATCTTCCTCTCCCCCTGTTCCCTCATCCCGCCTGCTCGCTCCCTCTACCCCTATCTGTTGGAGGAGGGGAGGGTCAAAGGGGAAAGAAGAAAAAGAGGAGGAGGAAGAGGAGTGGTGGTTGAGGGAGGAGGGAGGAGAGAAGGGGACGGGAGGAGGGAAAGATAGAAGGGAGAATAGGAAGAGTGGAGTGGTGAATTTTTATGTTTTCAGTTAATTTTTAGTATTTTTGTGAGCTGTATTTAGAGGACTATACTATAGTAACGCGAGTTATGGTAACGCTAGGAAGATAACTTGCAATAAGAGGTTTTTACCGTTTTTAGTGACAAATTCGATTTTTAACGATTTTTCCAATATTGTAATGGTAAGTTTACTAAGAAATTTAGTAAGTATATCTCTTAAAACATTAAGTAATATTCATCAATGAAAATTTAAGTTTTCAATAAACAAACTTACTTACTTTTTAATAAAATTTACCTTTTTTTGAATTTAACTTACTAGTAAGTTTACTAAGAAATTTAATAAGTATATCTCTTAAAACAGTAAGTTATAGTCATAAATGAAAATTTACTTTTTCAATAAATAAATTTACTTACTTTTTAGTAAAATTTGCCTTTTTTTGAATTCAACTTACTAGTAAGTTTACTAAGAAATTTAGTAAGTATATCTCATAAAGCAGTAATGTGACAGCCCCACCTCACCTTAAGACGTGCCAAAGGGTTTAGCGGGCCGTCAGCCTAGCTCTCGTCAGGATTCAATCACTCGAGTAACTAAAACACTTGGAAAGCGAACGTAAATAACTATTCCAAATCAAACCACAAATAATAACATTACTAAATTCAACTTACAACTCTCATTCCCAAATTACAGTTCAAAGTACTTAAGGTACAACCACAATACCATCTCACAGGCCCAAATACAACAAAAGTCCATCCATCCATGATTACAAATGATACAAGAAATAATCCAGCCCATCATGCTAAGATGGATCACAACTCATACTTTTCTTCGTCACGAGCCCTGTGGAGGAAAAATAAAACATTTTGGGGCAGAGCTAGAAGCTCAGTGAATGTCCAGTAAAAACAAGAAATTCATGGACCTTTGAATTAAATGTCACTTTGTAGAACATTTGAGTTTTCAAGCAATCATTTCATCAATACTCAATTCAACAAACAACATACGAAATGCGATAATTGATTACACATTTAAATCCAGTATTGGAAGGATACAGTATTCTCCGAGAGCAGTTGCAGTCCGTCTTGTCGGTCAATCACCCTCCTACTCCTCCTTATAACACCCAGTGGTAATACTCGAGTATACCGTACAGTGCCCTAAGTTACCAACCTACCCCGAATCCGGCTCAAATAGGCCGATACTTGAAGGGAAAAGGCCTTGTTCAGCCAATGTGACAAAGTACACATGGCCTACAGTCATGCACAAGTAATATACAAACAATGGAAAAGTAAACAGTTGAACAGTATATTATCAGTTAGGTCGAGTGCGATAAAGTACACACTCGCCTAGAAACAAGTATTTAACACTTATGAGGTCAAGTAACATCAAGTATTAATCACATAAGCATGTAATTCACATAACATACAGAAAACACTCACAAACCCTTCATAATTTCACTTGTAAAGCATTTCATTTGGAAATGATAGTAAATCATTTCAATAAATAGTTCCTTTGGAAACCATAATCAGATTTCACTTGAAAGGGGGTTGAAACACTCACAAATCCTTCATAAGTTATTTCACTGGTAAAAGCATTTTACTTGGAAATAGTGGAAAATCATTTCTTGGTAAATACTAGCAAATCATTCATTTACAAACCATGGCAAGATTTTCATTTAAAAGAGAGTCAGGACACTCACCTCGATCCACGTAAACGAGTGAGCAAAGAAGAAGGCTAAACTTCGTTAGTTGGTTCACCCTCAACAAAGTCTTGGCCACCTGAGCCAAAGTTCAGCTATCAGCTACTAGCCAAAATATCTAAAACTCAAAACTTAACTTAACCACTTAGAATCACCAAACTCTCACTACTACGATTGCTTGTTCAAACCAAATCTACGATTACACTCGTTGAAATCAGCAAGGCTTATGGGTAGGGATGTTAGACTCGGAGAACTACAATTCACTAGAAACTTCACTTTCAAGTTCATTTTGTAATATAGGTCAAATCAAGACGTAAGATTCAGTAGTTGCTAAAGCATAGTGTTACCAGTTTCAAAAACAAGCCAACGAAATCTTACGGGAAAAATGCCAAATTTTGTACACTTATTCTTCTATCTATATATGCTAGGTTTATACCAAAATTCAGTCAAAAACTCATACGGGAAGTCAAAGTTCTAGACGATTAAAATCACTCCCTGTCTTGAAATAAACTTGCCCAAAATTACATGTTTACCCGAAATCAGTGGAAACACAACTTTTCATCATTAAAATTCATAGCTTCACTCCATTCAAACACGTACTCATAATTAAACATAATACACGTTTATTTAGGCAAAATCTCTTCAAGAAAAATCACAAAATTTCGAAATCCAACATTAAAATCACCAAGTATGGGTTCGGCCATCTCATACATTTTTCTTCCAAAATTTTCAAGCCATATCAAGACTATTTTCACGAATATCATACAAATCCACAATCAGGTCCTCAAGTCAGCTACCTAAAATCCACCTCAAGTCTGCTACCTAGGTTGGGAATCCAAGAGCCCAACTCAAATGATTCATACATAAGCATTCTTATCAAAATAAACCATAGATCTAACAAATCTACCGCTAATAAAGTTAAAGCTAAGATCTTTAAGGATTATACCTCCAGATCTTTTCAGATCTAGCAAGATCAAGGAAGATCTGATGAAGTTCCACCCACAGATGATGTCCTAAGCTTCAATACCTCGAGATCCTCCAAGTTTTCCCACAGATCTACTCGCTTGAATTTGATTTCTTCCTCCAAGCTCAAGAACAAGAAGTTGCCAAGCAAAAGGAAGCTTTCTTCTCTCTTCCTTTCTCTCTCTCACCCACGGATTTCTCCCACTCTTTCTCTCACACACTCGGCTGCAACAAGGAGGGAAATGAACCAAGATCAAGGCTTCCCAATGGTGTCTTTAAGCTTCAAGAGATGGAAGATGAAGATAACTTGTTTTCTCTCTCTATTTTTCTCTTCCAAGAATCGGACCAGCCCCTCTCTCTCTTCCCTCTCTCACTGCTGCAAGAATGAAGAGGATGATGGCCTTCAATGGTGGCTTGAAACTCCAAGGAAGCAAGGAAAAAGAAAGAAGAAGAAGAAGAAGAAGAAAGCTTGCAATTTCTCTCTTTTCTCTCTCTCTCTAGCCGGTTCCTCTCTCTCTCTCTAAGGCTCCAATGGCTGCTGAAAAATGAATGGAAAGGAAGCAAGAAACAAGCTTTAAGGAGACATAAAGTGTGGTTCCCCCTTAAATTAGGGAAAAGTGGTCAAAAAGCCACTTTTTGTCGCGTCAACGCGCGACACTCTAACTTTTACTAGTTTATCTCATTCCTACACTATCTAACCTTAAATATACATCTGTAATATCTCTACATATGCTCGGGTTCATCTTAGAGTCACTATTCACACTTCGGATCAAAATTCAACACTTAAACTGGCCGAAACACACACCGGCAAATAATTCTCAGAAAATCATCTAAATTAGAAAATAATGATTCAAAGCATAAATTCACTAATATTTGAGTGAAAATACATAATAATATCATTATTTTCATTATCATTCATTTTCTAATAAAAATAAAATTTCCTAACCCTCACAAGTAAGCTGCAACCGTTAATGAAGATTTACGTTTTTAACAAACAAATTTACTTATTTTTCAATAAAGTTTACATTTTCTTTGAATTCAACTTACTAATAAGTTTACCAAGAAATTTAGTACGTATATCTCTTAAAGTAGTAAGTTACAACAAAAAATGTACTTACTTACTTTTTAATATAATTTACCTTTTTTTGAATTTAACTTACTGGTAAGTTTACTAAGAAATTTAATAAGTATATCTCTTAAAACAGTAACTTATAATCATCAATGAAAATTTACTTTTTCAATAAATAAATTTACTTACTTTTTAGTAAAATTTACCTTTTTTTGAATTCAACCTACTAGTAAGTTTACCAAGAAATTTAGTAAGTATATATCATAAAGCAGTAAGCTGCAACCGTTAATGAAAATTTATGTTTTTAACAAACAAATTTACTTATGTTTCAATAAAATTTACCTTTTTTTGAATTCAACTTACTAATAAGTTTACTAAGAAATTTAGTAAGTATATCTCATAAAGCAGTAAGCTACAACAAAAAACGTACTTACTTACTTTTTAATAAAATTTACCTTTTTTGAATTTAATTTACTAGTAAGTTTACTAAGAAATTTAATAAGTATATCTCTTAAAATAGTAAGTTATACTCATTAATGAAAATTTACTTTTTCAATAAATAAATTTACTTACTTTTTAGTAAAATTTACCTTTTTTTTTTAATTCAACTTACTAGTAATTTACTTAGAAATTTAGTAAGTATATCTCATAAAGTAGTAAGCTACAACCATTAATTAAAATTTACGTTTTTAACAAACAAATTTACTTATTTTTCAATAAAATTTACCTATTTTTGAATTCAACTTACTAATAAGTTTACTAAGAAATTTAGTACGTATATCTCATAAAGCAGTAAGCTACAACAAAAAACGTACTTACTTACTTTTTAATAAAATTTACCTTTTTTTGAATTTAACTTACAAGTAAGTTTACTAAGAAATTTAACAAGTATATCTCTTAAAACAGTAAGTTATAATCATCAATGAAAATTTACTTTTCAATAAATAAATTTACTTGCTTTTTAGTAAAATTTACTATTTTTTGAATTCAACCTACTAGTAAGTTTACCAAGAAATTTAGTAAGTATATCTCATAAAGCAGTAAACTGCAACCGTTAATGAAAATTTACGTTTTTGACAAACAAATTTACTTATTTTCAATAAAATTTACCTATTTTGAATTCAACTTACTAATAAGTTTACTAAGAAATTTAGTATATATCTCATAAAGCGGTAAGCTACAACAAAAGCGATACTTACTTTTTTAATAAAATTTACCTTTTTTGAATTTAACTTACAAGTAAGTTTACTAAGAAATTTAACAAGTATATCTCTTAAAACAGTAAGTTATAATCATCAATGAAAATTTACTTTTCAATAAATAAATTTACTTGCTTTTTAGTAAAATTTACTATTTTTTGAATTCAACCTACTAGTAAGTTTACCAAGAAATTTAGTAAGTATATCTCATAAAGCAGTAAACTGCAACCGTTAATGAAAATTTACGTTTTTGACAAACAAATTTACTTATTTTTCAATAAAATTTACCTATTTTTGAATTCAACTTACTAATAAGTTTACTAAGAAATTTAGTAAGTATATCTCATAAAGCAGTAAGCTACAACAAAAAACGTACTTACTTACTTTTTAATAAAATTTACCTTTTTTTGAATTTAACTTACTAGTAACTTTACTAAGAAATATAATAAGTATATATTTTAAAACAGTAAGTTATAGTCATCAATGAAAATTTACTTTTTCAATAAATAAATTTACTTACTTTTTAGTAAAATTTACCTTTTTTTGAATTCAACTTACTAGTAAGTTTACTAATAAATTTAGTAAGTATATCTCATAAAACAGTAAGCTGCAATCGTTAATGAAAATTTACGTTTTTAATAAACAAATTTACTTATTTTTTTAATAAAATTTGCCTTCTTTTGAATTCAACTTACTAATAAGCTTACTAAGAAATTTAGTAAGTACATCTCATAAAGCAGTAAGCTACAACCATTAATGAAAATTTACGTTTTCAATAAACAAATTTACTTTCTTTTAAATAAAATTTACCATTTTTTGAATTCAACTTACTAGTTAATATACTATGTAAAAAGGTAGATTTTGCCTATTTCTTAAATTCTTGATCATTTGGAACTTTTACTGTAAGTACCGATTCCAACGTCAATAAATCCATCTCGAATGGCAAATTACTAATTCTTGAGTTCAGACTTAAATACAATTGCCCTCTTAATCTATTTGTATGATTGATTGACCACTCTAAAGTGGAATTAATTCATGATCTCCTAACAGGGTGCGATTAAGAGAGTTCCCTCAAAGACATTAAAAAAAGATTGTACTATTATCAATTGCTTTCGGTACTTGGAGATGGTGATTGAGGTATGCGTACAAGGTGTGACAGCCCCCACCTTCCCCTAAGACGAACCAAAGGGTTCGGCGGGCCGCCTACCCAACTCTAGCCGAGACTCACTCGCTCAATTAACTTAAATAACAATTCCACCCAAAATATCATTCTCAACATAACTAACTTCACATTTCAAACCAACAACTTAAAAGAACTAAAATTCAGCTTACATTTTCAAAATAAATTTCAAGTACTAAAATACATACAAAAGCTGAATTTTACAAATTCTAATAATTCATTAGTGCTAACTCCAAGTACTATAATCCATCAAGTGCTCAAATCAAAACAACCTTATACAAAAGTGTAGAAATCCTATAGAAGAAACTAGTTTCCCCGATTAGCGAACTCCGCTTCAAAACCTGTTAAGGAAAACAAATCTTATGGGGTGAGCAAACGCTCAGTGAGGCCAAGAAAACATGCAAGCATTCAGGATCAAGAAATAGACTCTTTTGTTAAACAAGATAAGTAACCAAAACTTTTAGACGAGAAAGCAAATAAGGAAACTAATTACACATTAAATAAAGGATACAGGGGCTCTCAGGAGCCAAGTTCCACGAAACTTGATCACAATCCAGTAGTTGACACTCCGTCAACTTTCATAATTACCATGTAGAACTCCACTTGTTAACCATCTCCGTCCACCAATTCACCCCCCCAACCGGGCCTGCTCGTCAAAATAGATAATTTGGTAATACTCGAGTATACCCAAGCAAGTAGTAAGCGAGCATACTCCAACCGACGAAAATATGTAAAGACTCATGGCTTACCAATCTCTCGGCCAAGCCCTTGCCGGCCCGAGGTGAAAGGTTTACCAATGAGTTTTGGGCGTCCCCAACAAGTTTAAATAGCAAGTAGGATGATGAGACAACGCTCAATCATCAATCAAGTACAAGTACGGTTCAGGCAAGTCATTTCAAGTACAACAAATACAAGCAAGCATGTCAGGTTAAGTAAGAGAGGTAGGACGAGATGAAATACACGTCCGCCTCGACAAGTTTAACAACATGTTCAAATCAAGTATGTAACAGGTTTAAGCAATTCAACAAATCATGCACTTGACACTCACCAATAATCGAGAGCAAGTGAGAGCAATTCAAGAGATCAAACAAGCTTCTCGGTGTCCACGTGATCACCTGAGAGATGAAAATCAAAATTACCTAAATATGCATTTAAAGTCAAGTTTTCAAACAATTAAGTTTTTCGATTCCAAATTACGAGGAATCTCATGTAATTGGAAAAATCCATTTTTCAAGTTTGGAATGGTGTACAAATACTCAAAAGGTTACGCCTGAAAACCAGGAAATGTTTCCAAGGCATTTCTCAACTTTTGTCGCTTCCTTAGAAGAATTTTTAGTTTTGTGTGACATTTTTGAAAAATCATAACTTGAGTTCTATAAGTCCAAAAATTACGAATCTTATACCGTTAGAAAATAGACTCAAAGAACTAAAACTCTCAAGAAGACACTTTAGTGAGATTATAAACAGAAATAGCCCAGATTTTCGTACAAGATTACTGCTTCAATGAAGACAGGACAAAACAGACTGGTTTTTCAGTATAATTTGGAAATTTGCCAAAAATTGTAGAAAATGAATCAGCCCCTAAAATTTACACAGTTCATATCCGTATGACTCTAGTTTCATACGCCATCAACAGCACTCAATTCTGACTCTCGATTAAGAAAATATAGTTATTGAAACTGGGCAGGTTCAACACTCTAATTTTCTGAAATTCTAGTTTTGCAGGGCAAGATTTAATGCATCATTTGGATGACGAATTCTTACTCAAAAAAAACCAAAATTTTCAGGTATAAACCTCAGTATGTGAAATACATTTGTACCAAAATTTAGCTAAAAAATCGCATGGGAAGGCAGTGATCAAAGCAACCAAAAACAGGGCAGCAAAGTTCAACAAACTGGAAACTGTTTTTCCAGATTTTGGCCTCTTTTTTTCATGCGATTTTACCACACCAAAAGGAATGATTTTTGCAACGAAATTTACACACATATAGCCGAACATTTCAGCTCTCAAAAAAGCCAAAAAACTCACAAAAATATGCAGCTAAAATAGGGCTAAGAAATTCGAAAAGAAACCGACAGCATGCATCTTCTTCCTCCCTCGATTTTCCTTCCTCCTTTCTTCCTAACTTTCCAACTCTATGAACTCAACACAAATTCATTCCATCACACATACACACATCATAGCACCCCATCAACAAGAAAGGTGGGAGTTCATAGAGCCCACCTCAACAACCCAAATCCAACAAGAATCTAGCAAATGAAGCTATGAACTACTAAGATAAACAACCCATTAGAAGCAAGAGAGGATTGAAGGTGATTACCTTTCTTTCAAGATGCAAGAACCCTAGGTTAAGTGTGTCCAAGAGCCACCAAAACCTCCAAGGTCTCCCTCCTAAAACTCGGGTTTGCTTCACTAGTCGAAGGTCTTCAAGGTGCAAGAGAAGGGAAGGAAGATTGAGCAAGTTTTCTTGGTTGATTTGATGAAGCTTGGAGTAGATTTTGAAGATGAAAATGAAGGGGAAAATGGGGGAAGGGGTTCGGCTGAAACAAGAGGAGGAAAAGAGAGATTTTTGTGTTTTGGTAAAGTGAAATGTGAAAGGAAGAAATGACATAAAGCTTAGTTTTGTGGTGCCAAAAGTCAACCTTGAGTTTGTGGCCAAAAATGCTCCAATTGGAGTTTAATTCCAAGCACTCACTTCTAATCCCTCAATTAGCTTTTCTTAACCTACTAATGATCATTCTTATTATCCGAACTTACGTCACTCTCAGTTCAAATGTTTATCTCGAAAAACGTGTCTTTTTTCGTTTTTCACAATTGAGCGATAGAAAAGTTAAATTGAAGGTTAAAAAAGGTTTTTAAAATAAAATGAGGTAATGTATAGTGTAAATGCAATTAAAATGATTTAAATCAATTATTCAGAGAAAATAAATAAATGATTAAATAAATAGGTCAGATAAAAATAAATTTTCGGGTCCTCACACAAGGCATGAACGTCCAATCTTTTTTCCAACTGACGTCTTCTATCATTGCAGAGATATAGTAAGGTCTATACCTTTTCATTTAGTTCACTTCAAATATTTCACGGCAATTAGCTTTTCCGTTGAAGTTTTTATAATTTTTTGTCCTTTTTCTTTAATGGCTTTTTGAAATAAAATCTGAAATTTGTTGACTATTTACATTAATTTGATTATTATGGTTTGGAAATCAACATAGTGCATGCGTTCTATAAACATTGCATGAAACTTGTGCCGTAAGCATAATTTTCACTGGAGACTTCTATAAAATGGTTTGATCCTTTCACTAAAACATAGTGTGTAATAGACGTGGTGATATTTGGTGAATTCTCAAAAATATATATTGTATCCCACATCTACTCATTGATGTTAATTTGAGGAGTAATAGTTTTGGTAATAAAATCATTTTGTATTCAATTAACAAGTTGATATTTTTTACAAAATAAAAGTGAACTTTTTTGGGAATTTATATTTTGAGTTTTCCAAAAAACAAAAGCTATATCTTAGCAATTGTTGTCATTGACACTTCATTGTCGTCACCAAATTTTAACAACATAATATTAATGTCATTACTAATAATTGAAGTTCAATTAGCATTACTCTATCCAAATTAAAATAATTAACTGAAGTAACAAAATAAATGATAGCTAAACAAAGAAGGAAAGCATATGCTCAATTGTATGTGTTCATACTACAAATTCTATTAAAAGATAACTAGTATACGTTAAATTATATTTCTATTTGTCCAAAATTTATATGCATTGGACATCAACTAAGGATTAAATTACTAATTATTTAAGCAAATTAAACAAAAACGCATTATATGATGTGTACTGTATTTGTGCATCTTTATACTCATTTAATTATCATTTATTCCTATTTTTCTAATGGTTCAAATTCTTTGGATTATATTGTTGAAAAAAAGCATAAAATCTTTTACAAATTATTCAAATTGAATTACAAAATGCTACTATTTTTAGGAGAAACTATGTATTGTATAAATGGTTTAACAACTTTCTAGTAAACATGGCTATTACATCAAAATGGAAAAAAAGAATTTGACTTTATTTTCCTTTGATAACAATTACTTCTACCGGTAACAATATAAACATTGACAGTGTTAAAAATTTCAAAATAACAATCATCTGACAGATGATTGCAATAATTTTTAGGTAAATTAGCCTAATATATGCTACAAAGCAGTAAATTTAAGTCATTTGTGAAATGAAAATTTTACCAATTTCCATACCACTCACCTATACAAAAATTTGACTATTATAAAAATGCCATATCATAATATTCCACAGATCATTTGCCTATAAAAACTTAAGGTTATGCTTATAAATTTAACTGATTCTTGCTATGTATAAGCTTCACAAGATAATTTGGGGTAGTTTCTATTATAAAGTAATAACCATAGTTACTAAAATTCTGGACACATATGATATGAAATTTAATTTGTGCTAATATTATATATTATTAAAAGTTTAAGATAAAAATATGTGTTTGATAAAAACTATAGACAAATCCAAAATGTTAATGATACAAAATATATCTGAAAGTTATGCAACTTAGTATATGGATGAATTTACTATGATTTTCAAATATCATGCTACATTAATATAACTTCAACTTTTATACTTATGATCTTCACAATCAATTTATCAAAATTTTATTATTTTATTGTATTCATATGGATCAACTTATAGAAATTGTGATGAATAGACAACTACCATTACATATATAACTCGGCTCAGGATGATTTATTATTATTGTAAACCAAACTTTCAATCTTTTCAAAAATTGAAAAATAATTCAAAAATTATAATCGCACAAATTTTATTACATATTTTATAAGAACACGTGAATAGTAAAAATAGTTTTTATAGTATTTTTGGCAGTATTTCAATTAAATTTCCCAATGCTAGTTTCATATAATTTTTTAAAGTAAATTAGTAAATTTATGTCACAAAGTAGTAAGTTTGGATTACTAGTCAAATTTACTATGTTATCATAAAATTTAGTATGATTCTATAAAAAATTTATTATTAGTTGAATTAAACTTACTCTCTAGAAACTAACTTTGGGATATAAATTTCTAATTCATTCATTCCAAGAAAAAAAGTAACTTTCATGTTTATTTTGATTTAATATTTTAGACATAAAAGTTACTAATTTATTAAGTTAAATTTCAATCATTAATAAAAAATTTTAGCACTATTTCAAGTAAACTTCTTAATAGTAGTTTCACATAAATTTTTTAAGCAAAATCGTAAATTTTTACCACAAACTAGTAAGTTTTGATCATTAACCAAATTTACTATGTTATCATAAAATTTACTATTATTTGAACTAAACTTACTCTTATAAGATTTTAAAGTAAAATAGTAAATTTATACCACAAACAAGTAAATTTTGATCATTAATCAAATTTACTATGTTATCATAAAATTTACTAATATTTTATAAAAATTTACTATTACTTCAACTAAACTTACTATTTAAAAGTAACTTTAAGATGTAAAATAGTAATTTATTTTCAAAAAAATATCAGTTTCATATTATTTCTGATTTACTTTTTGAGACATAAAAGTTACTAATTTATTGAGTTAACTTACTCTTTTACATGCAAAACTTACTACTCTTAAAAAGTAAGTTTGAGATGTAAAATAGTAATTTATTTTTAAAAAAAATGTAAGTTTCATGTAAATTCTAATTTGCCTTTTGAGACATAAAACTTACTAACTTATTAATTTAATTTACTGTTTTACATGCAAATTTTACTTATCTTTAAACATAGTTTGAGATATAAAATGGTAATTTATTTTCAAAAAAAGGTAAGATTCATATTATTTTCGATTTACCTTTTGAGACATAAAAATTACTAATTTATTAAGTTAATTATTTTAGATGCAAAACTTACTTATCTTTAAAAGTAAGTGACAGGTGTCGAGCCTGTGCAATAATAAATACCTACTCCAAGAAATATAAATTTTGAGTATAAGGGTGAGTAGGATCGTCTCCTCAGCGACTGGGAAAATTAACTCCTTTTTCAGTTACAGGAAATGGGGGGATTTTAGGAATTAAATGCTAACAAAAGATAAACTAAATAATCAACTATGGAAAATAATTAAAAGAGAGAGGTTTAATGGGAAAAACTCTAGCCAAGGCTACACTTCAGAAATGGTTCAAATAACTGATCATTGATGCAAATATAATTCCAACATTCATTGATAAACAGGTTTTTCACTGCGGATACGATTTGACAGCAGTCTCTCCTTACTGTTTTGATAGCCAAGGTACGACCATTAACTATTTCCCTAATACAGGAATAACCCTAGGTACGACCATAGAATTTAATTCCTAATTGCATTAAAAATTAGAGAAACCCGTTCTAATTACTGAGGGTCCATTTAAATTAGATTGTATATTTCCCTGACACAAACCCAATTATGCCAGTTGCTACCAGGATTAGAACAGTCAAACAATTACGGATTCAACCAATCTAATTAGCAAATAGTTCACGTGAATAATCAAATATTACGCATCTATTTAATCACACACGATCACCATAATCAATAAAGACAGAAAACATACAAATACCAATGAATAGAGGGAACGGTTAAAATAAATTAGATATCACAGGAATAGATGAACCAAATCTTCAGTTGTTCCTTGACTAGAACGATGAAATTAGCCATACATCACGTATGAAATTTCACCAAGGTTGTTAAAGGAAAATAGGAACATCATCTACTACTATTCTAACGAAAAATAACAAAGGAATGACAGAAAACGGGAAGAACTATGGCTGGTCCTTGCTTTTCTTCTTTGTCATCTATTGCTTTCTTGTTTTCCCGAAGCTTCAGGGGTGTAGTCACGTTCCTTTTCCAGAACCAAAGAGATGATGCTTTTTTTGTTTCCAGCCAAGCACGCAGCCAAGGGGATTCCTCCTCTTTAATCTACTAATCCTCAAGTGATATGCATACCTTGCATGGCCCCACTTCTTCTTGTTAGTTTGTTTCCAAATTCACTTCCCAAGTCAAGACTCCGTTTCCAAGTCTGCTATGGTCACCCATAAGGTAGCTTGCCAATACGTTGTTCATTTGTTTCCTTTTTGTCTTCAAGAAATGAAAATCTACTAAAAATAAATTCCCACTCTATTAAGAATTCCCTATTCTAAAAGGTTTCCTAAAACAAGATATCAAATTAGCTTCAACTACTAATTAAGAAAACATCAAATTTGACTCCACAATATTTTCAGAATTTGGACTTCACAAACTCTTGGAAATTGCCCACGCGCCCCTGGAAATCTTGGAAATCTGGCCTGGACGTCTGCCTTAGTCGCGCCCGAGCCTAACTATCAAGGACGCTTGAATTACACCTTTTTTAGCACAATTTCACCAACTTCTACAATTAACCACCAATTAAATAAATTTAGTAGAATCCACCCAAGAATGCAATTTTTAGTCTAAATAATTAGGAAATATTAACACAATAAATAACTAAAATTACACCTTATCAAACTCCCCCACACCTAAATGATGCTTGTCCTCAAGCATAGCCCACTCAGAAGCACAATCAAGACATAGGATAATCGTAGCAATTCCATACCAATCAAGCTGCCCATATATTCCCCAACAATTTCACCAAAATCAGAATATATCAAATTGACAACCTCACATAGAATTTGACGCCCAAGCACTCCAAGGTGTATAAGGTATAGAACAACACTCAAATCAACACAATGGAATGACATTACCATAGGCTTGTTCATATATCACATCTCCACCACTCAATAATGGATTTAGTGCAAAAATCAAAGGGACTTCCACAAGGTTGTAATGGGGCTTGGGTGAAGGTAGGATAGAAGGGTTAATTTAGGTGTAAATATGTTAAAGAAAATGCCGAAATTCCAATGCACAATTTCTTTACAAATTTCAACTTTCAAGGCAAATTAGAACTTCGCCGACTCAACAAATGTAACTTGTATTGGTGCTTATCACATTTCACAACACAAGAACTTCCCCCATATTTTTCCATTTTTTTCTCTCTTTGTTTTCTCTTTTGTTGCACTTTTTCATTTTGTCTTCTCTTTTTTTTTTGTAATTTTTCTTTTTTTTTTGCCTTTTTTTTTCCATACTTCTTCCCTTTTTTTTTAGAGGGAAAAGAGAACAAACAATTCATAAAGCACCTTAACTTGTTACTCTTGCTTTTCTCACTCATTGCCTTGCAAATAATACATCAAATTCTCATGCAATGAAATTCAAGCGTTACTTTAACATATGGGTTCAACAAGAAAGTCTAAAAAGAGGTCTAGGCTAAAAATGCAGTTATCAAACAAAGACGGGGTTAATGGCTCAAATTGGTTCACTAGGGGTAGATAAAATAAAGGAAGGATTTTTTCTAAAGTAAAAAATGGTTAATCCTAGGCGCCCTTATCATTTTAATGCACCAAATTCATTTAAATGTGGCCTTGACATGCATAACCGAGCAAGTTCTAGAATGACCAAACCATGTGGAATACCATTCAACAAACGAAAAATAGAGCAGATTTGGAAAAATTGCTCACAATCAAGCTCAAAAAGTCTCACAAGTGGTAAATGATTGATGCCAAATTCAACATATTCCTCAATTAAATCCATCATCAAGAAAAGTAGAAAACCCAATTGGCATGAACTCACTACTCATACCCACATCTTGATTGTATTCATTACTGCTTTCATCATTTTTTTTCAAAAGAAAGTAAAATGCAGAACAAAGGACATAAAGCATATAGGACCCTCCCCCATACCTAATTTCTACATTGTCCTCAATGTAGCAAATAAAGAACATGAAAACGAAGTAAAAAGGGACAATGGGACTTCCCTGAATCATGGAGGAGGGCAACAATCCAACTACGGCTCGGGGGGAAACGGAGGATGGAAGCCCATATGGTGAAAATACTTGGCCAAGTTCTGAGCCAACCGGGAGACGTGCAAACTAACTAATTCAGTCAGTCAAATTAATACATGTGACCAAAAACTCAAGCCCACAGATTAAATCAACAGCCAGAGGAGTCAAAACAGCAGATTAATGCATATAATCAAAATCAGCAACCAATATTTAGAGGAGTCCAGCCACAAAGATCCAAATTGCACACCAAAATATTGCCCAAAAATTGTATTGACCACTCCACTCACAAAATCAGATTCACTGGTCAAAGTCCAACAATTATAGCTCAGATTACTAATGTTCAATAGCCAACGGAGCCATGAAAGTAGCCCAATTCACAGAGTTAGAATCACCAGCCATACCCAAAAAATTGTAGCCAATCAAGCCATCAAGGAGTGGAAAGAAATCACAAGCTATCATGAAGGCATTAAAGGCTAAGAATAGGAGAAAGCTTACAAAGGCTGCCACTTAGCAGATTCACTGGAGAAGCTGGTTGGATGTGGGGAGATCTGGAGGGAGAGCGGCCACTGAGGTTGAGTAGTGGCAGACTGGTGGAAAGAAGAAATAAGGGAGAAAGAACAAAAGAAGAAAGAAAAAGGAAGAAAAGAAAAGGAAAGAAAAGGAAAAGGAATTAGGAACTGGGTTTTTTTTAAAGAAATATGAAACTCTGAAAATCGGAAAAAAAAAAGGTTTTTTTTTTTTGGGTTCAAACTCAGGAGTGGAGCCAATCTCTAACGCTTCCGCTGCGATGAAATTTGATCGAAACGCGACCACTTAGCGTGGGCACGCCTAACTTGTGCCAACGCTTCTGGCCGCAGGCAATAATTTCCTTCCTTAGACGCGCCCAATTTACGTGGGCACGCCTAATTGGTGGTGACCTGACACATAAAAAAAAATCATCATTTTAACTGAATCTACTTACTTAAAAAGATACAAAAATACTAAAAATACTAAAAATAAGCAAATCATAAATCCTTGGGTTGCCTCCCAAGTAGCGCTTTTCTTTAATGTCTTTGGCTAGACAATGCCTGATTTGTTCAAGGAGGATAAAAATTTTCCATTCTTGTCATGGCTTGCCCCATATGTTCCTGATAGCCCTCATAGATGGAGTAGTCTTTGAACTCATGAACTGCGGTGCTCTTTTGACTCGGGGATGATCTGAAGTGAGCAAGTAATGGCTTGGATTTTGCATTTAATTGCTTTCGATGTTTGGCCACTACAACTTCTGGATTCTCCCTGTCATTTAACTCAAATGCCTCTTGCACAACAGGGTTAGTTATATTGGTAGCAAACATGGAGTGAGAGTCATTAGGATGTTTCTTTGCATCAAAAACATTAAAGTAAATAATTTCTCCATCAAATTCCATCGTAAGTGTACCCTGATTAACATCAATCTTAGTCTGGGCAGTACTCATAAATGGTCTCCCTAACAAAATAGGTGATGGATTTGGAGAATTCCTGTCACCCATATCAAGCACATAGAAATCAGCAGGAAAAACTAATCCTTCAACTTGAACCAAAACATCCTCAATTAAACCCTCAGGATAAACATTAGTACGATTTGCCAATTGAATTATCACCCCCGTTTTCTTTAATGGGCCTAGATTTAGGGAATCAAATATAGATTTAGGCATCACATTAACAGAAGCCCCTAAATCTAACATGGCACCTCTAGTTCTAGAATTTCCAATTTTACAGGGGATGATGAACATACCTGGATCTCCACATTTTGGAGGTAGCTTCCTTTGTAGCACAGCTGATACGTTCTCCCCCACCACCACTCTTTCATCTTCCCTCAGCTTTCTTTTACTAACACACAAGTCTTTCAAGAACTTTGCATACTTGGGCACCTGCTTGATTGCATCCAGTAGAGGGATGTTTATTTGCACCTTACGGAACACCTCTAGGATTTCTTTTTCCTTCTCTTGCTTCTTTGGCTTCTCCAACCTACTAGGGAATGGTGATGGAGTAGCCTTAACTTTAATTACTGGATCAGGAGTTACTTCAGGAGCCTTCTTGCTCAACCCTTCTTCTTCCAATTCTTTCTTAATTTGGTCCTCATTCTTGTCTTTGGGAATTGTTGGTTTAGGACCTTCAATCTCTTTTCCACTTCTGAGGGTCATAGCACTCACATTTTTGGGATTTGCCTCAGGTTGGGAGGGTAACCTCCCATCTACCTTGGCTTCTAGGCGGCTGACGGCAGTAGCTAATTGACTCACTTGTATCCGTAAATCTTGTATGTTGGAGTCCATTTTTTGCTGGAATTGCAAAGTGCTAGAAGCCAGGTTCTTGACTATGTCCTCAAGAGATGCATTGGATGAACTGGAAGGGGGTTGTTGTGGCTTGGGTTGGTAAGATTGCTGAAATCCTGGGGGCCTGTTAAGGAATGAATTCTGCTGCCTATTCCCATAGCTGAAGTTAGGATGATCCCTCCATCCTGGATTATACGTGTTTGAGTAAGGATCATATTGTCTTCTAGGCGCGGGCACATCTCCAGCCATATTCACCTGTTCAACTCCGTCTTCTTGAAGCATTGGGCATGTGTCAGTGGAATGCCCTACATGTGTACAAATCCCACACACCTTCATCTGTTGGGCATTCCCTACAGCTAGTTGTCGAACAAAGGATGTTAGTTCAGACAACTGTTGTTGCATAGAAGACACCTCCACTTCATTGACTCTACAGATGGATGAATTCTCACGGGTGCCAAATTGTTGTGAATTTTCTGCCATCTCCTCAATTAGCGCCCATGCTTGGTCAAGGGTCTTATTAGCTAGGGCCCCTCCACTTGCAGCATCAATGATATTTCTATCAGATAGAACAAGTCCCTCATAGAAGTACTGGATCAATAGTTGCTCACTAATTTGATGTTGTGGACATCTTGTGCGCAATCTATTGAATCTTTCCCAAGACTGCATTGGGATTCCCATGTCTTTGTTTAATGCCGCATATCTCCTTCCATAGGCTTTCGGGATGCGGAAAATATTTTTCTAAGAATTTCTTCTTCAATCACATTGCAGATACTACCTACTGGTAGGTAGTATAACCAATCTTTGGCTGCATCCTTAAGTGAGAATGGGAATGCTCGAAGTTTTATTTGCTCTTCAGTTACCCCAGGCGGCTTCATACTCGAGCAGACCACGTCAAACTCCTGGAGGTGCTTATGGGGTTCTTCACCTGAAAGTCCATGAAAAGTTGGTAAGAGGTGAATCAAGCCAGATTTTAATTCAAACGAAGTATTTTCAGCTATGTTTGGAAAAGTTATGCAAAGGGGTTGTTGAGTTAAATCTGGGACAGCCAATTCCCTGAGTGTCCTGGTATGATTGGCCATAATGTATTCCTCTTGCTCTGAATCACTAGAGGAATCAGTTGAAGATTCAGTCAATTCAATTGCCAAATTGAGCCCAGGAGATGGGGTAGATGATTGCCCTCTCTTTCGTTCTTTGGTCTCCTTTCTTAGCCTACGCGCTGTCTTCTCAACCTCTGGGTTGTATATCAATTCACCTGTATGAGAAGAACGAGGCATAAACTAGCAAAGAACACCAAAAAATAAAAGCAAGAATAAAATAGAAATAAAATAAAGCAAAGTAAACTAAAAAAAAAGCGAATAATTTAGGCACCAGTCCCCGGCAACGGCGCCAAAAATTGACAGGTGTCGAGCCTGTGCAATAATAAATACCTACTCCAAGAAATATAAATTTTGAGTATAAGGGTGAGTAGGATCGTCTCCTCAGGGACTGGGGAAAATTAACTCCTTTTTCAGTTACAGGAAATGGGGGGATTTTAGGAATTAAATGCTAACAAAAGATAAACTAAATAATCAACTATGCAAAATAATTAAAAGAGAGAGGTTTAATGGAAAAAACTCTAGCCAAGGCTACACTTCAGAAATGGTTCAAATAACTGATCATTGATGCAAATATAATTCCAACATTCATTGATAAACAGGTTTTTCACTGCGGATACGATCTGACAGCAGTCTCTCCTTACTGTTTCGATAGCCAAGGTACAACCATTGACTATTTCCCTAATACAGGAATAACCCTAGGTACGACCATAGAATTTAATTCCTAATTGCATTAAAAATTAGAGAAACCCTATTCTAATTAACAGACACGCTACGAGGGTCCATTTAAATTAGATTGTATATTTCCCTGATACAAACCCAATTATGCCAGTTGCTACCAGGATTAGAACAGTCAAACAATTACGGATTCAACCAATCTAATTAGCAAATAGTTCACGTGAATAATCAAATATTGCGCATCTATTTAATCACACACGATCACCATAATCAACAAAGACAGAAAACATACAAATACCAATGAATAGAGGGAACGGTTAAAATAAATTAGATCTCACAGGAATAGATGAACCAAATCTTCAGTTGTTCCTTGACTAGAACGATGAAATTAGCCACACATCACGTATGAAATTTCACCAAGGTTGTTAAAGGAAAATAGGAACATCATCTACTACTATTCTAACGAAAAATAACAAAGGAATGACGGAAAACGGGAAGAACTATGGCTGGTCCTTGCTTTTCTTCTTTGTCGTCTGTTGCTTTCTTGTTTTCCCGAAGCTTCAGGGACGTAGTCACGTTCCTTTTCCAGAACCAAAGAGATGATGCTTTTTTTGTTTCCAGCCAAGCACGCAGCCAAGGGGATTCCTCCTCTTTAATCTACTAATCCTCAAGTGATATGCATACCTTGCATGGCCCCACTTCTTCTTGTTAGTTTGTTTCCAAATTCACTTCCCAAGTCAAGACTCCGTTTCCAAGTCTGCTATGGTCACCCATAAGGTAACTGCCAGCCACGTTGTTCATTTGTTTCCTTTTTGTCTTCAAGAAATGAAAATCTACTAAAAATAAATTCCCACTCTATTAAGAATTCCCTATTCTAAAATGTTTCCTAAAACAAGATACCAAATTAGCTCCAACTACTAATTAAGAAAACATCAAATTTGACTCCACAATATTTTCAGAATTTGGACTTCACAAACTCTTGGAAATTGCCCACGCGCCCCTGGAAATCTTGGAAATCTGGCCTGGACGTCTGCCTTAGTCGCGCTCGCGCCTAACTATCAGGAACGCTTCTGGAATTACACCTTTTTTAGCACAATTTCACCAACTTCTGCAATTAACCACCAATTAAATAAATTTAGTAGAATCCACCCAAGAATGCAATTTTTAGTCTAAATAATTAGGAAATATTAACACAATAAATAACTAAAATTACACGTTATCAGTAAGTTGGAGATATAATTTATTTTCAAAAACAAATAAGTTTCATATAATTTTTACGACTTACCTTTTGAGATATAAAAGTTACTAATTAATTGATTTAACTTACTATTTTAGATGCAAAACTTACTTATCTTTAAAAGTAAGTTTGAGATATAAAATAGTAATCTATTTTCAAGAAAAGGGAAGTTTCATCCGATTTACCTTTTGAGACATAAAACTTACTAATTTATTCAACTAACTTACTCTTTTAGATGCAAAACTTACTTCTCATTAAAAGGAAGTTTGATAAATAAAATAATAATTTATTTTCAAGAAAAGGTAAGTTTCATATTATTTCCAATTTACCTTTTGAGACATAAAAGTTATTAATTCATTAAATTAACTTACTCTTTTTGATGCGAAACATACTTCCAAATTTTTAGGCTAATTTTAAGGCATTATCTTATCTAAGTAACTGGTCTAACAAGTAACTAAATGGTCACTAAAAGTGTTTTTACCTGTAACTAAATGGTTCAACAAGCAACTCCAGTTGAGCTTTTCGAGTTGCATTATTAACAAAAAATTCTTGAAAATCTTTTGGCGTGAATTTTATGTAAATTCGGGGCTGCAGATTATTGGCATGATGACTTTATACTATCCAACAGCTTCCTAACTAAATCATAACATATATTATATGTTCTCTAAAAACTTTTTAATAGGTTGTGAAGTAGGATGAATCCTTCTACAGGAGCTATTATTTTCATGTCTAACTATTATATGGAGAAAGTCCAGTTGAAGCCATGATCAGCATTATGGTATAAATAAAACTTGGCAATGAGAGATCCCTGTGTCTCGAGGAATTTAGGAGGGATGGACTGGACTGAGACACCAGTGATCAAGGTTTATATATATAGAATCATTTCAATGTAAGTTTCTATTTCCACAGCAAATATTTTTTTTCTCTAATTTGAATTAATTATTCCTCTCTCTCTCTCTCTCTCTCTCTCTCTCTCTCCTCCCTCTCATACCTACCTTTCTGATATTTAACCATGGCGACTGAACTAAAAGCAGGAACATGTCCGCTAGTGGTTGACAGATGAAATTATATTGTCGTCGTCTAAACTTGATTCACTCCAAAGCTTGTAAGTGTCTCTATTGACGTATATCCTATTTTCTACATTTACTTTTCTTTATCAAATATTACCAATTACTTGCTTTTGCAGCTGTCCTGAAACAACAATTATGGTACTTTGTATTTTATTTTTGATAAATTTCATGCCATGAGAAGAATCTGTTAATATTATAACTATATAGGGAATGAACCATATAGGAGAAAGTCCTTATATATCCCGTTAACACAATAAAATTGTTAAGTGCGATGAAGATCTGGGTTAAAAAAAAAAAAAAAAAAGCATTGGCAAGATTAATACTAAATTTCATGACTTTAGTTGATAAGATTAATATTTTATCATGATTTGTATTCGCCCTAAATGCTTAAAACCTAAGAGACAAATAGTCTTTGACTATAAAAAAGAAATGTGCCTATATGAAGGCTTTTAGTCTGATCTAGTATTACCATGCCACATTTAAACATGATTGCTTGGTTTAGCTTTATCACGCAATTGCGTATTTAGGGAGGATTGGGTTGGGTGGAAAGGTGAGAGGAATTGTAAGTAGGAAATATTAAATTTAAAATCTCGTACTTTTTAAATTAAAAAAATTGTGTATTTAGGTCATAATCTAAATTACCAAACTTGAACAAAGATTTGCAAACGTTTCACGTTAGTTCTATCCTATGGTTGTATTATGTTTCTTTGTGTTTATAGATGGTCCATGTTTATTGTGAGATTATAAAAACCACTAGTCATAGAGGTAAATGGTTAGCAAGTTGAACTCCTGCCTATTAGACTAGGATCAAAATGTTGACTAGCATGTTTGGTAAGGAGGGAATAGGGAAGTGGTGGTTGCTTAAAAAAAAAGGAAAAAAAATATTATGAGATTGTCCAATTTTTCCATCAACATATTGCTATTAATAGTAACAACGTGTCTAGTAGTCAAGCAAGTGTTTTTGGAATTCTTCCTATTGCCAGATTCAAAGTTTGAAACCTAAACCGGCATATGGAGTGGGAAGGTGGAGTTGGGAGGGGAGGGGGAAAAAAAAAAGTTACAATATGTAATCTAAACAGAAGTGTATCCATTACACAAATCCTGACGTATGGGAAGCAGATTATTACCAGTCTGCTAAAGGGATTATTGGGCTCGAAAACTTCCCAATCTGTTCATGCCCTCTGCGGTTGGTCCAAGGTGCTCGTTGGACGAAAATCGGCCTGGATGGAAATGAAGATCCTAATTATTCTTTTCTTGGGCAGATTTCAGTTTTGCACTCTCCGCCACGTACATTCATTCCTGGGCTTTGAACCTGATCATAGAGCCCGAAAATTCGGTCAATTTACGTGCGAAGAAACTGTCTTCGAGAACTTCTATCACCTGCTGTATAGGTCTGGGTGCGAATTTTTTTTCTCGCATAAAATTTTATTAACATTATAAATATATTTTTCAACCATCATTTTACGTTTTCAATCACTTTTTTTATTATATATACATCGCACCACATTTTTGTTTCTTTGTTTCAATCCCTCCTCTTAAGCATAGGGTTTTTTTTGAATCTCACACGCTGAAGTGGCATTTCTCTTTACTCAGAAATGAGTTCAAAGCCAATTTGTCACGTAATAATGAGACAGTCTTGCTAGTCAAATAGCTGAGGTTTGGACAAAACCTACAGGAATTTTGTTTCTTACACTTAGTCACTTACCCCTATTAAATTATAAACTTAAAAAACTCTCAAAAAGAAAACTCCATGAGGAGCGGTGTCCTAATAGTACTAATGAAGTCTTAGTAATCGACTCAAGCTACTTGGGTTTTTATTGTCAAAATTATTGCCGTGTTATCTTTACACAATTCTCTGAGCTTTTTTAAGTGCTCGAGCTTTCATGTTTATTAGTTAATAAATTGTGATGTTAATTTCATTGTCATTTTTCCGAAAGATCCATGTTTAATTCCTCGCAATTGAGCCCTTTCTGTCATATTAATGAATACCAATGCAATGATACTTACTCAAATGTGCAATATACTTGACTATATTTTTTTTTAACCTCAAAAATGTTCGTAAAACTTGGCAAGTACAAAATTACGTACTTAAAAGTCGAAGAAATGTCACTTTTTTTTTTTTTTTTTTTGGTTTTTGGGCAAAGCCATGCACCTAGAGGGGATGCAGTGTCACACTTGATGTCATTAACATTGTTCAAACACTGAATTTGGTCAAGAAAATAAAAAATTCATGGAAAGCCGTACCAAATCTAATAAAAATTTACGATACCAGAACTCCACTAAATGAATAAATGTTTCCTTGTATCGTCTTATTCACTAATCAACAACAATTTCTTTCTGTGATTGTTCTATTAAGTGTTACCATTGCTGCTGCGACATTTTCTCCACGCCACAGTATGAGCAGCCACCACGTGAAGTTATACGCCGATCGAATTTTGTAAGAAGGAGATAAAATCAGAAATAAGTTGAGAAAGGAGAGGATCGAAAACTAAAAGGGGTTAAAAAATAGTGAAGTGATGAATTTTTTTTTATAAATTTTTTGCCTTTTAATTTTTCATAATCTATCGTATATGTATTGCAGGTCAAGTTTTTAGAATGGTTAAATTATAAACCTTCTAAATTCCTATTCTCTTTTTATAGAGTTTTGAATTTTTTTTAATTATCAAATATCCATTCATGCCTTTTGGATTTGAAATGTAAGAAGTGCACCATAAATGTAGGAATTTGGATAAAGTTTATCCATAGGAAGGTAAATTAAAACAAAACATCATATCTCCTATTAAAAGTTAAAAGAGCAAATAATAATATTTTACTGTTGAACGCAATAATCCTAACTGAAAGGATAAGTTATATGTTAAAAAACTAATATTCAATGGTCATGGATTTAAAAAATCAATAGTTGTACTAATCCTAAACGTTAAACTAGGAAATCAATAAATTAACAACAAAGTCCTACTGGCACTTGAAAATGTAAATTATTATTTAAAATCTTTATTTTTGATAAATAATAATAACAATAATAACAACATTAGTCCACCAAAAGTTAAAAAAATAGCAATATAGTTTAAGAGAAAGATATAATGCATTTATTCATAAACTATGTCTACTCAATTTATATATATCTAATCTAAATTTTACTCTAATAAGGTTTAAAAAAGCATGTAAAACCCAACCACTAAGAATAGCCTTAGGCGCACATTATTGATTATTTTGTATATTTTTGTTATTTTCTTCAATGTAAATATGTAACATTACTATGTCATTTTTAGAAAAAATGACTAAATCTTTTTTTTTTTTTTTTTGCAATTGTTGAACACATTACAAGATATTGTCAGTTTTTCATTTGCATTTCTAGATGCCAATTATTACAACTATTGTGATTAATTCTTGGTTTTATATAGCTTTATATTATGCAAGGTAAAATTAAATATATTCTAAAAATTATGATTCATGGGTTCTTTTTTTCCCTTTTGCTTCAAGTTATACCTTTCAATTTGAAGGATGATAAATATGAAATCAACTAAAAACATATTCAAAAGAAAATTCGTTACCATTCAATCCAAATTTATCATATAAATAACTATATCATGTGCTTTTATTTTGAAAATACAAAATAAGTACATTTTAAAAGTTTAAAACTAAACTAGAAGTTATGAAAGTTTTTTTTTTCTTCAAATATTAACTTTTTAATTTGGATGTTGAATGATAAACACATTTGAATCCAATTAAATTATATATCCAAACTCATATTTGTTGATGGAGCAATTAAAGTAAATAAATTATCATTTACAATTATAAATAGTTGGAAAGTATAGAAGAATAGGAGATAAATGTACTATAAAATTAGATTAAAGGAAGGACAATTAGGTAAGAATAAGATAGGGTAAATAGAAGATAGGATTTAGAAGCGGGGGAAAGGGTTGCAGGATTGTGGAAATGTTAAGTTAAGGAGGTGAGGAAAAGGGGATAACGAGAAGAGCGGAGTTGTGAGACGGAAGAAATAACTTGAAAAGATGGTGGGGGTATAATATTATATTCGGTATACGTTTGGTATTTCTTTCAATGTTTCTATAATCATTTCCTATATGTTTTGGTTTATTTTAAAGTTTTAGATAAGATACATAAATATAATATATATTAGATACTAAAATAATAATCTTTTTATTTTTAACTTATTTTTCATGTAACTATTACAAATAGTTCGTTAATTATTAGTATTTTAAATATAAATCCGTGCATAGCACGGGTCAGAATTCTAGTGATATGTTAAAATGGGCTGGTAATCAAAATTACAGCCTATTTAATGATACTTAGACCACTAAATTTAAGGAACGAGTTTTTGTGCCCATTAACTCATTCATTCGGACTTTTAAAAATCAATATGTAGCGGTATGATTGAACTTAAAACTCACCTACCAAACCCTTATTTACAGTAGGTGCACGTTACCTATCATCGTAGGTGAAGAGAGATTTCATACTTATCCAAAAAAAATTAAAAAAATGTGTTTTCTATGTGGAACGTGAAAACTCAAAAACATCTTTTAACATGTGGACATCTATGAAAGACAAGTGAAATGACAGCCGGATACATTTTTTATTTTGTAGATCCAATAAATGTCTGTTCCTTCTAAGAAGAAAACTAAACATATTTTACTCATGGTCAGGAAGAAATATTTTACCAAGTTTCGTATGTTGAATGTTGAAATGTGTACGAAGCAAACTTCTTTATTTTGCACGAACAAGATAAGATGCTAGGAAAGAGTGTCCTAGAAAATAATTTTAATATTCCCTATTACAGTAAAAGTCAATTTCCTAATTAATTCACTCGATTATATATCGAGTGTATGTAAAATTCACTCACCCTCTTGACAAAGTAGTCCCTTGTTCACCTCTTGACTGGAAAAACTGGTACCCTATTTGGGAGTGAAGTTTTTTGAATGATTGTGAACATAAGTAAACATATATAACTTTTCTAATTCATGTGAGTACGAAAATTAAGGATAACAAAGTAGTGAGTGATTATTTTTAACAAAATTAGCAAGTATTCAAAAATGCGATAAAAATTAAACACTAGAAGAACATAAATTGAGGATAACAAAGTGGGTGATTGAACATTGTTAACAAAAATACTCCACCGAAAATGTGAAGAAGTTTGGGATTAGTTGTTATTAGCAAAAATAAAACAATATACATCTAATCAAATAAATTCAAGTATATGTACACATGGCAGAAACATAGGACATGTACTTAGCAAAAACTAAGAATAACCAACTCAATAACCTACTATTTAAGAAAATGAATAGTGATTTATTTTACATACACACGCGCGCGTGCATATACACATATATGTATGTATCTATACATATAAATTGTTCAAATTTTGGTGATAGAAAATTCTGATATAATCAAACCAAATAATAACAATACGGAATGTGACTGGAGAGAACTTAAAAACAAGAAAAAAAATAAGTTTATTGATGAAAAGATTTAGTAAGGCATAACTATACAAATGCATATAAGACAAAAATTAATAAATTGATTAAATTTGCTATAAATAAGAAAATGAAAAGAAAAAAAATTAATTGTCACAAAAAAAGAATAAAAAAAATTAAGAGATCAATACATTGATTGAAATTTGTTATGAATGCAGAAGTAAGGAATTATAGGAAAAATTTTCCAAAATCCAGTAATAGTAAATTTCAATGTATAGTCAAGACAAATACTATATTACAAAACATGATTGGAGAGAAATAAAAATAGACTATATATAATAAATGTAAACATATATAAGGAAAAATTAATAATTGATTGAAAGTTGTTATAAATAAGGAAGCAAAAATATGTCCATGTGATAAAAAGATAAATAGTCTACTTAACAAAAAGTTAGAGTAGCCAAGTCACTAACATTGTTTTCAAAGCTTTAGTCCCTATCAGTCACAAAAGGTAGTTTTAACTCCCTTTCGACTTCTTGTAAGTTTTAGGAATTAATTCAAGCTAATTAGTCTGAGTAATGTCTTCCTAACGTGTTTCCGTCGTCTACATTTATGTCCTTCTTATCAATACTTAATTCTGTCTTTTTTTAATGCTCTAGCTTGCACAATGATTAGTTAATCAATTGTTAGATCGCTTTTGTTATCACTCTTCAATGAGATGTGTCGCGCCCCATTTTTTTGTGAAAAGGGAAAATTGGTTTTTGAAAAAAAAGAGGGAAAGGGGTCATGGGACTACAAAAATGCGACGATTTGGACCCAAAACAAAAGTCTAGAAAAAGGGTTTTTAGAAAAGTTTGGAGTCGCCACTTGGTATGGAGTTTAGGTGTACCAAGTCACCCAAAAATTTTAATTAATGAAAATAAACTAAGAAAACTCTTTTTTAGACGACTCCAGGTCTTTGAAAACTAGAGAAAAAGGTTCGGGGGTCAGAGTTGAAAGAAGGGAATGGATTTTACTCGTCTCTAAGGCACCCTTCTAACCTAACCAAAGCTAGTTGCAAGATTTAGTTAAAAATTTCCTAATTCTAACTTTAAAATTTATCACATTTGGATGTTATCTATATGGATGCAAAAACCTAAATCTAATGTTGGATCGAGCGGGGCAAAATGTCTCCTTGAGGTTTGATTGGAATTGATCACAGTAGTTGTGTCATCCAAGTTTGATCCCTCGAGGAGGTCACAAAAAATGCAAATGATTAAACTTGAAAAAAGACGGGAGAACTAGGGTTTTCAAAAGAAGTGCAATTTTTATAAAATCTCAAAGGAAAAGAAATTGGATAATTGAAAAGATCAATTTTAAATGCAAAGAGGAACTTGAATTTTCAAAAGATGCAATTTTAAGAAAAACGGATTTTTCACTTTGAATTGCTAAACATGAAGAAGAAACTTCACTTTTAAAGAATGATTTTGATAGAATTTAAAATAATGCACATGTATGTCCTAAAGAGGGATAATGCAACATAATGGGTGCGGGGGACTAAGTTCGTGACTTTAAATCTTCCTTTTCATAGAAGGAAATAAAAGCGTGCTAAGGCTAAGAAGCCATACTCGCTCTTTTCCCTAATTCAAAGGGTAATACCTTAAATGCACTAATCAATTTTTTGACGAAAAAGAAAACTAAATGACATGTTTCGCATACGGGATGGGAGAATAATTACATGCAAAAATGGGAAAGAAACTCTAAAAGTGAAAAGTGTGTGAAATTTGTATCTAATGCATGAACGGCATTTAAGGGTCTAGCATTGGACTAACCCTCGTCAAAAAGTTCTCACTAACATTGGATTAGTAAGAAATCGAAAGGAAAGGCCACAACTAGCGTTGGACTAGTGTGGTGACGTCAATATATTTACACAATAAACATGTAGACATGATAATAAAGCAAGTAAACACATAAAACACATAAACACATAACACATAGGCATAATATCTAGATGCAAGACCCTAGGAAAGCAAGTAAACACATAATCATGCAAGCATTCAAAATAAGCATATAAAACCTAATTATTACATTGGGGGTACCTAAATATATTCTAAGGGGAAAAAATTCGGAATAATAATCTAACTATTACATTTTCTAGAATAAATACACTTTTTGCAAAATTAAACCTATCTATTACAACTTGGCATCCAAGGCCTCCAAATGATTTACCCAAAAATTAAATGACATAAATAAAGACTAGGCATGAATAAAAAGCAAAGGAAAACTTAATTTAAAACATGCAAGATCATGCAAAAAACACATAAGAGCACATAATAGGAGAAAGAAGTTACCATCCCTTGATGTGATGCCTTAATTGAATCTTTAAATGAGGGGAATGATTATCTAAGACTCAATGTCAACAAAAGGGATCAAGGTACCAATTTAAAGGAAAAATCAATCAAAAATTCAAAGAAAAGGTATCAAAGCAGATTCGCAAGCAATGGACAAGATTAGGAAATAATAATAGAGTAAGAGTTTGGAACAAGGGCAGGAAATAGCAACAAAAGCTGAGAAACGAGAGGTTACTGTGAGTAGAAACGCTGAAGACAGCCGCAAGCTGGTCCGCGTTACATGCAAAATGTAACGTTCAGAGGGGAACGCTGGATCGAAGCGCGACTCATCCGCTGCGTCAGCGTCTTCCCATCTTCAAAATATCGGAAGATTGCTTCCGCCGTTTTGCAACAATAACACAAACAAAATATTCGGAGGCAAGGGGATCTATTCAAAGCATTAAACATCATCATTCGAGATCATCAAAACAAGCTCAAACCGAAAAGGCCAAATCTTAAGCATCAACATCATCAAATAGACAAAAAGGGGGAAGGGAAGAACCGCGTGGGAAAGGCGGAAGTTATGCGGACTGGCCTGCGTAACAACCCCGTGTTTCTTCACATCTTCAAATATTCAAGCAGAAACGCGGAGCGTTACGCAAACCAAGTCGTGTAAGGGATCCGCGTTTCTTCACATCTTCAAACATTCAAGAGGAAACGCGGATCGTTACAAGTAGATCCGCATAAGTGGCCACGCTTTCTTCACATCTTCAAAACGCGTGAAGAACATTTTTCCAGAAATTTTTCAAAACCAGCAGATCATCACGAAGCATCAAGCCTGATTTTAAACGTAAAAACAAATCTACTAGCCTTACCAAGGCTATCTAAACGTAACATACTCATATAACAACAAATAAACATCATCAACTATTATAAAACATCAAAAAACATAGTCAAGACCTTGGTTCCACCAAAAGGTCTAATTTCTAGCAATTTTCGACCAGGAAAAACAATAGATAGAGTAAAGGAAGACTACTTGATTCGGAAGCTTGAGAAGAACGAAAAGGAATCACCAAAATTCCAGAAAAATCTTCACTAAAAAGGGAAACCCTAGTTTTTTCTTTTCTCTCTTTTTCTCTTTTTTTCTTTTGATTTTCAATCGTTTTTCTTTCTTTTTGCTCTCTCTCAGCCTCCCTCTTCTCTCTTTCTCTCTCGACTTTCACCCCTTTTGGAAAACCCAACATGGTGATTTATAGGCATCAAAACCTACAACCAAAGGCTTAGATACTTGAGGGTTTTCTTGATTAATCTTGATCATTGGATGCGTTTTATTTGTGTCTTAAGGATCAAGGGTGATTTGGGCATTAACTAAAACGATTACTTGATGCTAAAGACACAAGAAATACAGCTGGAAATGAGGAAGGAAAGGCTGGAAAAAAAGCACGCGTAATTTTTTTGGCTTCGATCAAGTTACTTAGACGGCATTACGTGACCAATCCATAACGTGGTCAGCGTTTTGACTTTTTTTTTTGTTTTTTACGAAAACCTACAAAAATAAGAAAGATATGTTAGAATATTCAAAAATAAATAACTAAACATTAATAGATAAAAATATAAGAAAACAAATGAAATAGTCAAAAATTTGGTGTCCACAAGATGATTGTTTAGTTGTTTAATTGCAAATGAGCCCTTGTTTGATCATGCATATTAATGTGGTTACACTTACTAAAATGCGCATCTAAGACGAATTACCACTGGACGTTCTTTTTTTTTTTTTTTTTTTCCTTCCCCACAATTATGAAACTTGGCCTAAAGCATACAAGATCTAAAACTTGTGAACTGAATATATTGAAGCAGAAGAGTATAAGATGTCACACTAGATATACATTTTTCAAACATCAAACAAGAATATAAAAATTCACCAATCTACGAATCCCCAGGCTCCCTCTGTTTGGGCCTGCTTCTTTGTGGTAGAAACTCTATTATCCATGGAGGACTCGGCTTCAAAAGAAAAGAAAAAAAGGTTAAATGTCACTGAAGTACACTTTGTAAAAATGTTCACCAAATGTCCTTTTTCTTTCAAAGAAAAGTCCAATGCCTTCTGAGAAGAAAAACCGATGATATTTTACTCAAGTCCAATGTCTTTTGAGTACTGTTCTGTTGTTTGGATAGGATTTTATTTGCAAAATTCTTTTGATTTCATCACAAACAATTGTTCAATCATACCAATAGTAACCATTTGAGTTTTTATTGTATCTGTTGATTCTTTCTCAAAGTGTCTATGATACTACAAGTAATCCCTGTGACAAATTGTTTTTAGAACTTCTCTACGTAAATAATCATTATAGGAATTTAAAACCAGAGGTAGTAACCCTATTGATGTACATTTTTTCTTTTTTAGTAAGGGAGATTGGATTTTAAAAAAAAAACAATAAGAAAGAGATATTTGATTCCTAGAGTATTGGAAAGACAATTTCCTAATCAATTCATTCAATTATGCATCAAGAGTACGTAAAAGTCACTCACCCTTCTTACATGGTAGTCCCTTGATCACCTTCACTGATTGGAAAAACTAGAATTTGTAACCCACTCACATTAACTTTCAAGGCTTTAGTCCCTTTCAGTCACAAAAAGAGTTTTAACTCCCTACGAATTCTTAATGTTTTCTTTCGGCTGCTTATAAGTTTTAGGAATTAATTTAAGCTAATTAGTTTGACTTATTTCTTCCAAACCTGCTTTTGTTGTCCACAATTATTTCCCCTTATCATCACTTAGTTCCTTGTCCTTTTTGAATGCTTCAACTTGCATAATGATTAGCTAATCAATTGTTAAATAATTTTGCATATATATCACTGCAAGAAAAGTGGGCTCTTGTGACGCACTACAACGAACTTTTAATTATTGCTTCAACTTTGTCATATTACTGTTTTCATGTTCATAATTCACATAAAAATTTCATCTAGATTACAAGCCTTGGTCCAATAAACAACAAAAAATTAACAAAAGATAACCTAGATTACAAGTATAGAAAACACTTAAATCAAGAAATTCATAACACATGAAACAAAGCACAGCACCAGGAAATATTGAGTTGCACCATTAGTTGAGAAGTTGAAAAGACTAACTTTGAGTTGTCCTCGACAGACAAGAAAGAAGAAGAAGAAAAGGAAAAAAAAAAAAAAAAAAGAAGTATACTCGCAGCAAAGAACTACAATAGAATAGTTCTTTACCTTCTGATGATCATTTAGAACTGGCAAAGGCAGTTTTCTTTCCTTCGTACCAACAATGTGAGTTACTTGAAATCCGGCTTTACTATTCATTGTCAAATTAAATTTAGCAAAAAATGAAAAATGTCAAACTTCAGAGCACAAATAAATCAAATTAACCTTTTTTTTTGGGCTATGACCAGCTTGAAATTGTTATACTTGTTGTTATAACACCTAAATCATTAAAAAAATTTTTGAAGTTATACTACATTTAAGCAGCATACTTATGCTACGTCTGAAAGCACTAACTAGACAAATTATCATTGTAAAATTTGTAAAGAAATAAAAATTGCAAAATACTAAAGCTCATAAGATTATCAAAAGCAGCAAGATAATCAAAGCCTGAAACCTCTCATTAAATTTTTTAGAAATATTCTATTGCAGTCAACAAAAGATTAGAAAATGAAGCTCATATATTAAAAAAAAAATTAGAAGAAAGAGATTACCAAAATTAATCCAGACTGTGTTAGTGAGCTCCTTCTAAAATTCCAAAATTAATTAATTCTGCTTTCGCTCCTTTTATAGCTCACACGAAAGTCAAAATTCACGTACTGACTCAAAGCCAGCTTTGAAGATTTGTACGAGGAACAGAGAATCGATATCGATGGAAAACACCAAATAGAAGAATCATGCTCCCTGCTGCTAATCTTTGCCTTTTTTCTTCTCGATGCTCAATGAAAAAAATAAAAAAAAATTTTCTTTTCTATCAAGTCAAAAAATATTTCGGACGATATATCGATCGATCCCATAGTAATCACAGGAATGTCCAGAGAAAGATTGAAAAATTAGGAATGTTGGAAATATTTGAGATTTGGAAGCTGATGAAAATCGGAGCGAAGGCAAATCTTGATATTCTAGACAGAAAAATTGAGGCCTAAGGTGGTTTTCAGATGGTAGAGAGTAGCAATAACAATTCAGAGGATATTCCACAGAAAATGAAAACAGAGAAAATATAAGCTGTATGGTCCTTGATTGGGGTACTTGCTTTCTGCCTTTTCCCTTTTGATGATTTATCATACAAATAGTCGAGACCCATTTTTTTTCTTTTCTTTTCTTTCTTTTTTCCTTTTGTTTTCAAAAGATTGAAAAAAGGAAAGTGATCAAGTTTTGAACAAGTAATCATTTTTGTTTCATTTTTCTGGAAACTAATTAATTGTATGATCAATATAATCGTACTAGCTAGTGTTAAATTAATGTTTTAGGGCGGCAGGGTGATTGTGAAACAAAAGTTTCTGGCTTTATGGCAGTAATAGACTATATATTTTGAAGGGCAGCAAATTAAGGCAGACTACGAAGAAGATCAGTGAATTTGGTCTTTTTTCTTTTGTATTCTTTTTCAGTGGATTTGGTCGTATATTTTGCAACGTATTTTAATATAAAATATAATATGTTCTAGTAGATTTTTTGGAATAATTTGTTGAAAAGAATCTTGAAAGACTACTATGACTTTTGACGTGATGTGACCGAGATAAAAGCCGTGATCAAATTTGTGTCGATGATGTAAGTAAAATTTTTTAGCTAAATATAAGCAATCCAAACGCACGTTAAACGTGGAATCAACAAACAAATGTGGAAAACGATGAATCCGAGTTAGCATTATTGTGAATGGGTAAAATTAAAAAATGAGTGTGGCCCCTAGTAAATTCTTTTTGCCCCCCTCTTACTAGGACCACATGGAGCAGAGGTAGGCCCCTAATATTTAATTTTTTAAAGGAGCTGTGTAAAGTACATGCGGCCTCCTAGGGGTTCTTTTGCAATATAGCTCCCTATTTTGAAAATTAAAAAGGATAAAGCAACATTGCAAATACAAATTCAAAATTAAAAAAAAAAAGTGTTTGGGCGCTGCATGCAGTACATCCGGCACCCATGGTGCCAATGTTGACAAGATCAATAATCCTAAATGAAGAACAGACCTACCGCTCTATTCATTTTGCCGACTTTTCTTATTATTATTAATTAATTTAAGAAATTAGCCTAAACAAAGGGGATCTAATACTTTTGTACCTAAAAAATAATCACATGTGAATCACGTGCTCATTTTAGATTAAAAGCTATCGAAAACTTAAGATTAGAAACAAATTTTGTTGACTTAAATTTAAGAGGCATAAAATTAATATTTCAAAAGTGAAAAGTACAAAAAAATTCATTTAGCAAAATGTGGAGAATGTTTTGAACAATTTCCTAAATTAAGTTCAAAGACAATTGGTGTTTTTTGACCTAAAGAAGTAAGAGATAATTTTAGGAATCTCCCTTGAGGTTTCTAACAATATTATTTTACACTCTTAAACTTCTAAAAACATAACTTAAATTCCTTACTAGTTGTCATCCAAACTAAACATCACGAGTCATTAATTGATATTTTTGCCTTAACACTCTAGGTTTATTTTGGAAAAATTCTTTCCAAACGAAAAAATTGGTATGATTGTCTTCTTTTGTCTTTTTTCTTTTCTAAGCTTGCCCTATCTTTAACATAAAAGCCACATATATTTTAGTAACGGGCAATTTTGATGTAAAAATATGCTCTGTCTACTTAAGTGAATCATCTGGTCTTACTTTGCTCCCAGTTACTAAACTATTATAAAAGAATTGATTTAGGGGACATCAATGAGATTTTCAAAATTCTAGAAGTACAGAGTGATGTTTACAAAATCTTAGAAAAGGTTTCCAAAATTATCCCAATAAATAATTCAAAGCCAACGCAAGTGGAAGAGATTAACCATACCAAGCTTGAACATGCACATGAAATCCAACAAAGGATCTTCTGTTCCACTTTTCGTTTCACTCTCTATTCCAACTTTTATTATATTGCTATTTTTCCTTCATAAACTTTATATTTTAATTCTTTTTTTTTCCCTCAAGATCCACATAAAAATGCACATAAAATAAAATGCACATAAAAATGAGACTTTTTATTAGTTTACCGATGTACTTTATGATTTTATATTATGTATATTTTTTTGTGACTGTTATATTTATTTTTTACTGTGTTAATAGTTATTTAATAGAAAGAAATAAAAACAATTAAAATATGATATTTGTGAAGGAGAAATAGCAATATTGTAAAAAGTGCGGTAGAAAGTGAAACAGAAAATGGAGCAGATCTGCTGCTATAAAATCCCCCACTGGAGTTTGGCATTCAGACCCCCACTGGAGTTCATTCTCATACCTTAAATCAGCCCTGATGGAGAGCACTTGGCTACTCTTAGCCTTGATATGGCTTGTTGCATTGGCTTTTCTCTCAAAAGTATCCAAACGCCTCAAACTAAATCTTCCACCAGGACCAAAACCATGGCCTATTATTGGCAACTTGAACCTCCTCGGTTCAATCCCGCATCAATCCTTACACTTGCTGTCCCAGAAATATGGAGAAATCATGCAACTAAAATTTGGTTCCAGCCCTGTTGTAGTAGCTTCATCCCCTGAAATGGCAAAAGAATTCTTTCAAACACATGACAGCACCTTCGCCTCTCGGCCTACAACAGCTGCTGCCAAATACACTACCTTTAACTGCTCCAACGTATTATGGGCACCTTATGGTCCACACTGGCGACAAGGTCGTAAAATTTATCTAACCCAAATATTTAGTGCAAAACGACTTGATTCCTACGAGAGCATACGCATTGAGGAAAGGCGTGCTTTCGTTTCTCGTTTGTATGCTCTCTCAGGAAAGCCAGTAGTTCTAAGAGATCATCTAATCCGTCTTACCCTCTCCACTGCAAGCCAGATGGTTTTGAGCAACAAGTACTTTGCCCAATCTGAAGGGGATGGATCTCTACCCACCTTTGAAGAATTCCAAGAGATGATAGATACATGGTTTCTGCTGGGCGGTGTGTTCAATATTGGGGATTGGATACCGTGGCTTGACAGATTTGACCTTCAAGGTTACGTAAAGCAAATGAAAGAACTTCACAAGAAATTTGATAAATTCCATGACCATGTGCTTGATGATCACCAGGCCAAGAGGAAAACAGAGAAAGATTTTATCCCTAGGGACATGGTGGACACTCTACTGCAATGTGCTGAAGATCCTGATCTCCAGGTCAAACTCTCCAGAGATCAGATAAAAGGGCTAATTCTGGTGCTGTTTCTTCTCATTGTTTGATCATATTCTAAGATCTCTTTACCTCTTTTAACTTACTGAGTCTCAAAGCTAGCGGTTTTGCTTTGTATAATATGCCATTAAAAATAACTATCTTCTTGATTAAGAGGATCTTTCTTTCAATCAGTAGTAAAACCTGAGACTTCACCAATACTGGATCTGGCAGGAATAACTTTACAAATATTTGATCCTTTCCAGGACTTACTGGCTGGTGGCACCGATACCTCAGCTTCCACAGTAGAATGGGCAATGTATGAACTTCTGAAACATCCGCGTCTCATCAAAAAGGCAACAGAAGAGCTTGATAGAGTGATAGGGAGAGACAAGTGGGTGGAGGAGGCAGATCTCTCAAAACTACCTTTTCAAGAGGCGATTATAAAGGAAACTTTTAGGTTACATCCATTGGCAACGCTACTTGCACCCCATTATGCTATGGAGGATTGCACTGTAGCTGGTTATCACATTGCTAAAGGAACAACGGTGTTTATAAACACATGGAGTATAGGGAGGAACTCAAAGTACTGGGATTCTCCTGAAGAATTCAATCCAGAGAGGTTTCTGGGGAAGGATATTGACTTTAGGGGAAAAAACTTTGAGCTATTGCCCTTTGGCTCAGGTCGGAGGATGTGCCCCGGCTATAACCTTGGAATCAAACTTATTGAATCAATCTTGGCAAACTTGTTGCATGGATTCAACTGGAAATTGCCTCATGGCATGAAACCAGAAGAAATTTGCATTGAAGAACTCTATGGAATTGCAACTCGTCCAAGGATTTCACTTGCTATGATCCCAGAACCACGTTTGCCGGTCAATCTCTATTAGTGGCTGCGATTTAAAGGAAAATTGAAATATGTTCCTGCTCTGTATCAATCAACTGTTGAACTCATTCCCCGCTCCCCCTTTTGATCGCTTAGCTCATCTTAGGTGAGAGCTTGGGAATTGGGACAGTATATTTGACCTAAATAAAATTTAAAGGGACAATAAGTACGTTTGGATTGCTTATATTTGCCTAAAAAATTTTGCTTACATCATCGACACAAATTCCAATCACCTTTTTATCTCAGATACATCATATCAAAAAAGTGCTACAGTAGTGCTACAGTATTCTTTTCAACAAATTATCCCAAAAAATCTACTATCCAAACGCACTTTCCGTTTGGTGATTTCTATTGTGAAATAAAACAAAAGTCATAATCAAGTTTTTTTTTTTTTTGCTTTCTTTAAAATAAAACAGAACACACGATCAATTTTATTTATTATTTTTGCTTGAAAACAAAAGTCAAAGTATCGCAATTATGACATGTGGGAGGAATTGAAATGGAAATGTTGAAGATTGCACAGAGGGGAAAAAAAATAACTTCCTTGTTTGCAAAATGTTGAACATGTCTAGCTATGTGTGATATATTATACATCAATCATAGGGATTAGATAGTCTGATTATTCTAGTCTAATTATAAGAAATAGAAGCCTAATTATTCTAGCTTGATTTTAGGATCTTGATAGTTTGATTTTAGGATCTAGATTATTTGGTCTTATATATATATATATATATATATATATATATATATATATATATATATATATGTCATGGCATATTTGGAAAGCATATTGAATATGGGCATATTTGAAACATAGGCAAAATATGAGCCCATGTCCTGGGTCCCGATCGAAACCCCGCTCACGATACAGGGGTTAGGGAGAGCCCCAAACGCAGGAAAGTAAAAGAAGCGAGTAAAGGAAGAGTCGCGTGACTACTTATGAGATTAGGTCATAACCAGCCCAATCACAGAATAAGTACATAAACATAAATAAAATAAGTAAATAAACAAGAATGTATGTAGGCGGATTTAACCAGCCATGGACAGAATAATAACTGAATAAAAATATTTATTGAAAGCTAGAAGACTTACAGGATTGAAACTTGACCAAAGTCTTGATCAAAGCTTGAATCCAAGCTAAGCCTAATGCTAATGGTGTTTAGAGAGAGGGAGGAGAGTTTTCTTTCAACTAGAGAGAGAAAGAGTTGAAGAAAATGGTGTGTGTGAAGAGGTGAGTTTGAGGGGTATTTATAGTAAAAATTTTCGGTTGCTATTCACACTACTTTCTACATTACAAATTACTTGATGCTTTCGATGTGCGCCTACTGATTTTGCTGCATGTTTGCACAGGTAACTGTTACTCTGATTTCTCAAAAGGGGTGCTATGATTTTAAGAAATTCATTTTTTGATTATTTTTTTGAAGCTTGTTTTGAGAATTGGTCTTGGTTGAGCTGCCTTGATCGTTCACCGAGATCTTCTTACATTTTCTTGAAGTTAGTCTGTTTCATTTGGTCGGTTCTTTCTTGTTTGGACAGATTTATACCCTGGTTGGGTTATATCTGGTTTTTGTTCTAACAGGTTGTTGCAGTGATTTCTTCTAGGGTTTCTTGGATCCATTCGTCATAATGTGAAGTATCCATGCCCCATTCCTTGAGTAAATGTCTGTTGATAATGTACCTTTGGACATTTCTCATTTCATAAAGTGTACCAAGTTTGGGGCTCCGAGTTTGAAGACCTTAGGCAGATCTTACGATGTTTGTGCAGAAGGTAAACACGAATTTGTTCTCGGTGTTATAATCAAAGTATGAGTACCATGTTTACGGATCCTACATGCTCTCCCTTGTTTCTTGTTGGTAGGAATAATGATCTATCCTTAGATCACGAGAATAGCATACATCCTTTGGGAGTTTTGTTATAAGAGAACGATACGGTTTGTGGATTGCTTGAACTTAAGCCCCGATGTTTTGAGGGTGTTTGGTAGTTGAACTTCCTTCGATGGATGACATGTTCCTGCAAAATAAAAGTTGAAATAATTGTTTGAAGGTTAGATGAAATATTGATAGGGTATTTTTTTTGCTAAAGGAAGAAGCGTCATCAGCGGACCATAGTTTTGTGGTCTATTCCTTCTTCTGCCCGGTAACTAAATAATGGGATGAGATGTGGGAAATAAAGGGTGTTCACAACAAAACATTGTTTGTAAGGTCTTTCGCTAGGGGAGAAAGGTTTCATTGATTGGGGAGACTTGAAAATTTGGATAGCTTCGTCACGAAAGTCTAAAGCTGGATATCAGTTTAGAACCAACCGTTAGGCTCATGAGTCCTCGTTAGATTTTTTGAAGAACTTCCGGTGAGGGACTAGTCCTTCTTGAATGTCTGTTGAGGTGCACTCGGTGTATCAATCAGCAGGGCTTCGCTTCAAGGGATGTAGTCATTTTGGATAACTAGTTTAATTTGTACAAGAAATTTCTTACGGGATTTTTTTGGATAATAGGTTTTAGAAAATGCAAATCCTTCATCGTCAGAGGTTTAACTTCTTGCTTTTTGGGAATTTGGGTTGAGAATAGACTATATTTTTGTAAGACAAGGTTGTCAAGGTCTTGTTTAGCTTTAATTACTCTTTGCACTTAACTCTTTAAGAAGGGCAATTTCAAGTTGAAGGTCTTGGATTGATAATATTGGTTTTCTTTGGTTTGGATGGAAATGTATTTTTAGGATATGCGTGAGATTGTAGGTATTGAGTAGTCTGAGATCTTTGGCTAATGGGCTGGAGAAGGTATTTGAGGGTCTATTTAGGGTTTCTTTAAATTTGCTGAGATAGAGCTGCTCTTTTGGAATCGGGGAATGATCTGGATTGCATCTAAGAGGAGATCTGATGTTCTTTTGTTAGGACATTTCTGATTGGCTTGTCCTTCTTTTCTTCTTCATCATTATCCTCACTAGTGGTTGATAGAGATGAAATATCATCATCCTCCAGCTGATTGATCCAATTGTTTTCTTCTCGTTCTGAATCACTACTTTCTTCGATGAGGAGGTTTGAGAGTTAGTTTTACTATCGCTTGCTCCGAGTCCCAATGTGCTGATTCTTTTGTTTAGTTTGCGATGCTCACAGGCTATATGTTGGTTGTTTACTGCATGGCAAATAGTAGGTGGTAAAAGTTGAGTAGTGTTGTTGGCTAGTATTTGGAGTCCCATTGTTAGGTGGTAGTTGTTTTCACGGCTTTGTAAGGGCCCGGGGAATCTTCTTTGGTTTTGTGGAGATGATTTTGTTGAGGGTTTGGGTCTTCTTTACTTTTTGGCCCACATGACAACTAGGGAAGCCAAATTGTTCCACGAGAAAGATCAAGGTCTTTTTATACTCAGTCTTTCGATCTTTTTGCAAAACCTAAGCATCTTATCTTGTTTGCAAATTTTTAAAGCAACAGCTTGTTGGATTTGACTTGTAAGCTGTCCGTAAGTGATTGTTTCCAGTGCCGCCATCATCTCTTGGTTTAATTTCTTTTGGACAAGGTCTCTCGGGGATTTGGGAAGCCATCCAAAATTTTTCTTTCCAATGAGCGATTTCCATCACGGTCGGCATATATTCTTGTCGGGAAGGTGTCTTTATACCATCAAAATCTGAGAGGTTAGGCGGCAGAGATTGTTTAATAATTCCAAGGATTTATCCCTGAATATTCCTGGATCCCCAATAAATGTTTTTGCGATGGTAAATATCAATGTTGCCACTGCGTCTGAGATTGTATCACCATCTTGTATGATTGGTTCTCCATCTGCATCAATTTTGATTGAGTTTAGGATTTTCCGCACTTCCGTCATGCGAAGTAAGATGTTCATCCACCATCCTTAAGTTGCCACAATGAAAGTTGGTTGGTGCATCCCTGAGTTGTATGATATGTTGTTATACCAACGTCGTCAGAGTTTGTTGAAGAATTGAGATTATATTGTATTGGATACTCCATCTATGTTCCATTCATAGATATTGTATGTGGGCATTGTAGGGTCGAAGGATGTTTGGTTTTTTTTCTTCTATAGGACATCGGGATGGTTGCCACGGAATAGTAAAGTTTTTGAGGGTTTTTCCAATTTGGGATATAAGAAGAAGATTTGGTCATATTAAATTTGACTACTCGATCAGTAGTGGATTCTAGGTTAGATTTGTTTAGGACACATGTTGTTTTCTTTGGAGTTTGGTTGACTGACACAGGAAAATTTAATGAAGGTTTTTCTAAGATACAGTGATTATCAATTTGTATTGGTTGATATAGAACCTTGTCCCTGATTTTTGTTTATTTGTTAGGGGTGACAAAGGATTGTTACATTTTGGCAATTCGTTTTCAAGGTCATCAATGGGTTTATTGTGCAGGTTCTTTGTGAAATTTGGCCGATTTGGTATTTCATATGGTTTGAAGCAGAGGGTTGGATGAAGAGGAAGGTTGCCTTTGGTGAATTACTTAGAAGAGAAGTAAAGTTTAAGTAGAGGCAGGAAGTAATATATTAGCATGGGTTTACAAGTATTTGTTAGTGTAGTTATTCTGCTCATAGATACCTTGGATATCCAGCACTTACGTGTTATTTTCTTCTGGGCTATTTTCGGTTTGAAGGGTTTAGCACATTTCTATGGATTTGTAAGGAAAGGTAATAGGTTTAGGTGGAGTGTCACTTTCTGTTTGGATTTCCCATTCGGTTACTGCACTATTTTGAAACCATGACTGATGATGAAAAAAAGGATATTCTATCTTGTTTTTTATTGCATATATTTGAACCACTCAAAGAACCGGATATGCAACGGTTCTTCAAAGAGTGGTAAAAGATTATCTGTATGGCTTTTCTTGATTTTCAGCTTTGTAGTTGTTGAAGAACCAACATACGCTCTTTGCTTGATTATGGTTTGCATAGAACTCTCTTTGCGGTCTTGCTTGTTGATCGATAATCTGAATTGAGGAACCATCAGCTCGCAAAGCTCGTTGGTCGTTAAATGGTTGAATATGTTGGAACTTTGGAGTTCTTACGTGGGTTGTATCTTACATCCCGGTTGTTTTTTTAGGGGATCTTGTTTGGATCGTATATCTTGCCAGGAATCCTTGAAGAGATCAAGGTTGTGGAACTTTGTGGATATGGAGATTGAGCGTCTCCACTTGTATCAATGGTATCCATCTGGTGCTTCACGTGAGAAGATACTGCCTTTCTTAACATCTCGACACAAATTTTATTTGGACCAGCCTACCGGAATTACTTGATCACCCAGAGGCCCAGTATGTCTTTTGGGTTGGGACACTAGCTATATCGGTAGTGTCCAGTCTATGCATATGAGGAGATACTTCATTCTAAGAAATAGTTCTAGGAATGGAGATCCTAGATGCAATTTGGAATCTATTTGGAAAACACCGCTTTCTCCCTTCTGCTTGTTGTCTTGTGGAGACTCTAGTGTTGTGTTGAGAGAATTTGACTCATAATCTTACATTGGATCACGTAAATAATAAAGCCTTGGGGAAGAGTGCAGTTTTTATTTTATAACTAGCTGTTTTTTTATGTCTCTAGGGTTAAAGCATGCAGGATATTTCTATCCACGGAGCTGTCTGAGAAGTTTGGGGAAGCGGTCAAAGTACACCGGTTCTCAGGATAGGCTTGTTTACGCCATTCCAGTAATAGTCATTGAAGTTCAAGAATGCGCAATCTCGAGGCAGGAGGCAAGGAGTAGGTATGTGTCCGATCCTTTCTCTTGTTAAGGGTTTAGTTTTGCAACTTGCACAAATCAAAATGTATATAGTTGTATTTTGTTGATGCCTTTCAATAGCTTTCTTTGATAAAGTTTGATTTCTTCATGATCATTGTTCGGGCAATAGTTTGTTCTACAATTTTAATGCGTGTGTCTGTAGTTATCTTCCAAGATTTACTATTTTGATAAATTTCGTTTCTTGATACCTAGGAATTTTCCTTAGTTATCAATGTCTTGGTTTACGTCTTGAAGATTAATTTCTTCTGGAAGCGAAGTGTTTGTAGGAGAAATGTTGAGATAGAAGATCTAGAACTAGATATAAAAAAGGAAGCCATAGATTAATGGTAAAATGAAATCAACAATAAAATCAACAATGAAATCAAAAGAACAAGATCAATAATAAGATCGATGAAATGTAAGAAGAAGATAAAATCAATTGCCATATGTAAAGTTCCTTCCCTTGCTTGCAGGGTCGAGGATCCATGAGGGGATAAATTATCACTTCTTAACCTACTTTTTATAATAGAGATAGTATGGATCTACTTGCAATTGTCGTGGATCTAAAATTTAAGCAATGTTTCACAGGTCTGGTACTATCATTCCCTTGGGATCTCATGAGGCCTACGAGGACTTGCGCCAAATCTCATGGCCTTACTGCGGGACCCGCCTCGAGAGACTTTTAAGGTTACCGCTTTCAACAGATCACGAACTCTTAGATTCATATATTATAGCATATTCGGAAACATAGTTATATAGGTTTTGTTGGGTTGTGGGTTAGCATCACAGGACTATTGGAACGTTGCAGGAACAAGTATTAGGCAGGAGGAAGTGGAATTGATAACTGTATTTCCACAGCATCGCATGTCTTTGCTGGTGAGATCTAAATTCAGAATCTTTGTTAACTTGATATTTAAGTCTACGGCGTCCCGAATGAGCATGGTGGTAGTAATCATGGGCTTGATAGCTGAAGCGGCTCTAATTTTTAGACCTGACCTGATAGATTCCATACTATCTCTATTATAATGGTGCATCCTACGTGAATCCCGAGATACATGTAGAAGGGGAGGGCTTGTAGTGTTACCCTCTGCTAACTTCCGTTTCGATGACAGTAATGTTCTTATTTCATTATTGTGTATTTCATTGCAGTAACTCGCACATATCTGGTATTTCTAGCAGCTAAAATGCATCGAACAACAAGCAATCATTAGCGAAATTTCTGGGTGATGGCCGAGAGGGCCTGAAACAGTGGCGTTGGTGATGCCGATTAGCTTGTAAGGGCAAACGCGCGAACGACTCGATGTGGCCTTTCGCATTTCGGACTTCGTGCCAGTTTAGCGACTAGAAACAACAGGAAGGTAATCTGCCTGCTTTGCCTCGAGATGACGTTACTTCGGAATGGCGGCTGTTTCCCGAGCTTCTCCGTGTGTCCGGGGATATGTCCCAGATCTTTAACAAAACAAAACGGCTGGTGCTGGCGGCGCTATGTTATTGACTGCGGATCAATGCAGTGGCTTCGACTATGTAGGTAGTGGCTGAAGGGAAGTAACTTTCTCAAATGAGGTAATGCGGTCTGGGATCTCCGTTCACAGAACTGTGAATGAGTATCTCTCGATATTGTACGGATGCCGGTATCTCCAACAGCGGTCTCGTTACCGACTACGTTTGACGATCCCGTGACAAGGCATCTTTTGCGGCGCCGGTATGGTCCTGATGCTGAGCCTGTCTCCGCCTACAAAGTTCCACGGCACCGTCTCTGCTCAGCCGACAAACCCCGGCGTGATCTTCGGTCGGGAAACTCGATTATTCTCTACCCACGTATTCGGCTCGCGACAACGGCCGATTATCAGCTTTAGAACAGTTACTATGGGCATGTCAACGAGACGATGATTTAACCGACGACGAAACTGATACCGGCTGGCCGGCTTTTAGCCCCGGAAGAACTGAGTTGTATCGCAGTGATTTAGAAATATGCAGTATGATATATCATCATGGATGCGACGTTTCAAATGACGTTGAGGAAATCAGCGTGCCATTAAGCCTGGCCGCAAGCTTTAATTACATGAAGTAGTGTACCCTCAGCAGTAACCCAGGGATGTCAGGTGGGGTGAGAACTCAACTACAGCATTAATGCGCGAGCCCTACGTACTTCCCATTTTACTTTCTTTCAGCTGCCACAGCCTCTTGCTCAACTCCTTCCGACCATGTCTTGAATACGAAACTCGGTAATAAACCCATTGATGACCTTTGGAAAGCAGTGCCAAAATGAAGATGACTGTTACCCAGAAATAAACAAAAGGACAAGGACGAGGTTACATGCAGTCAATGTATCTTAAGATTAAACTTTCATTCGATCAAACTCCCAACATGTCTAAATACAACTTACAGAATCCACTCTTGTCGGTAACGATGTGACCGAGTCTTCAAGTGGAAAACCCATAAAACTTTGCTACTAGGCAACCTATCCTCGATGATCCTATAGAAGAAAACCACGTCCTTCAGCACCGCCAATATCGGTAGATGGGCTATAGATGAAACATATACAGCATCTCAATTCTTCAACAAACGATGGTGGCAACAAAATTCGATACAGTCCATTTCCTTCATCATATCCTTATGCGAGGTTCGTAGGGCAGCTTAGGGATGTTGAATATATCTTTCGGTGACAAAAGAAATCTAAACTCAATCAATGAAAATGACTGCTTGAAGAAATCAATCATGCGGTGATACAATCCGACGCAATGTACTTTATTGACAGCCTGTCATAAGCGTGAGGATCGAAATATTTCGAGGATCTTTGAGAAATTCAAGCAATACTCAAAGAATATTCCGAAACTAGATATAATACCAAACGAAGCAGTAACTTATTGAAAGAAGCTTTAGATGAGAGATCTTAAAGCCTTCAATTCCAAGCTTTGAAGGGCAAGAGCATGAAAATGAGAAATGTCCAAAGGTGCATTATCAACAGACATTTACTCAAGGAATGGGGCACGGATACTTCACATTATGATGAATAGATCCAAGAAACCCTAGAAGAAATCACTGCAACAACCTATTAGAACAAAAACCAGACGTAACCCAACCAGGGTATAAATCAGTCGAACAAGAGCAAACCAAATAAAATGGAGACCAATTTTCAGCAAAAGCAGAAGAGACTCTACACCAAGCGTCAAAGGCAAACCGAAAACCAATTCTCAAAACAAGCTTCAAAATAATCAAAATGAATTTCTTAAAATCACTTAACCTTAGGAGGCGTATACCGGAAGTTCTGCGTGCAAACAAACAACAACAAAATGCGAGCCTTGTATAAGCGTATTTATAATCTTGTAGTATACTTATAGCGGTGAGTGCTTGTAGTAGGTACTGTAGCAAGTACTATAGCAACCAAAAATTTTTGCTATAAATACCCACGAACTCTTCTTCCACCAATGCATTTTTCTTGACTCTTTCTCTATCTGGAAAGAAAACTCTCCTCCCTCTCTCTAAACACCATTAGCATTAGGCTTAGTTTGGATTCAAGTTTTGATCAAGACTTTGGTCAAACTTCAACCTTGTAAGTCTTCTAGCTTTCAATAAATATTTTTATTCAGTTATTATTCTGTCCACGGCTGGTTAAATCAGCCTACATACATTCTTGTTTATTTACTTATTTCATTTATGTTTATTATGTCAATTGTACTACTCGATAAATAGAAGAGATGTTATTCCAAAATATCTTTCTCTCTTGCTTCTTGTCTCACATGGTATCAGAGCAGTAAGAAGAAGAAATATGTTTTCTAATCATTCTACCCGGTGATTTTATCCGGTGATTTTTCCTGACCCAATATCATCATGTCTACATCCGATACATCTATAACATCAACATCTAAATCCACAACTCCTCTCATGATCAATCCATCTATTATTGGTTCTACTATTATTACTACAGAAAAGCTAAAAGGCAGTAAATACTCTACTTGGCCTGCTGATGTTGAGCTATTGTTTATGGGACAAGGATATAAAGATCATCTTACTACTAAACCTAATGATACTATGACTGATCGATCCAAGTGGAAGCAAATCGATGTTCAATTGTGTAGCATGCTTTGGCAGACCATTGATTCTTCACTAAAGCAAATTTTCCTTCCACATAAGACTTGCTTTAGTGCTTGGGAGTAGGCCAAAGTAATATACACCAATGATATATCTCGTGTTTATGTTGTTTGTTCTGATTTGATGAGTCTCATTGCACCTCGGAAACTTGATATGCCTATGAGCTCTTACTTAGCAATTCAAGGGGTCTTTCGATTTCAATGAGTTGCTACCCCCTACTGCAACTCAGCAGGAACAACTCTCTCAGCGAGGTACATTTTCTATGCTTTTGGCTCTCTTTGGCTTACCCACAGAATATTCTGCCATTTGTGATTAGATTCTTGCTAGCCCCACAATTCCTACTTTATCTCAAGCTTTTCACAAGCTATGATGCTCCGGATAAATCAAAGTTTTCTTGAAGAGACTATCATTGTTGATTCATGCTTTGGCATCTCAATCCAGCCAAGAGGGAGGTGCGGATCTTGAGGGCCGGTCAAGGTGGTTATAATGGTAACAAAAATCGACCCTATTATTGTAGCGGTTGCAGAAGATGCGGTGTTGGCTCTTGCATGGACATCTTCCCGACAAGTGGTGAATATTGTTCAATCCCTGTGTGGATTTAGGGTTAGCTCTCAAGCCCAGGTATGAAGATTTTGTGAAATGGTTTACAACAAACGGTCTTCCTACCTCACGCCTGTTAGTACAAAATGATAATGTTAGTGCATGTGTCTCTCAATCTCCATCTCTTGGTGGGTTTTAGATTCCCTACCTACGGATCATATTTACGGTAATCCACAACTTTTCTCTTCACTCAATATTTCTACTTCTCTACCCAATATTACTCTTACTGATGGCTTACAAACCCAAACTAAAGGGATTGGCAAGGCTAACCCTCTACCTTTTGTGCCTCTTGGTTCTGTTCTTTTTATACCACATTGTCCATTTAATTTGGTGTATGTTCGTCATTTGTGTCGTTCTCTTAAATGCTTAGTTATATTTGATGAGGAATCTGCAATTTTACAGGATCAAGGTACGGGGCGGACGATTGGCACAGGACGTGAGTCTCAGGGACTTTACCATCTTTCTTTGCCAACACCGGTATCTTGTTCTGCCGTAGATGATCCTCTATTAATCCATAGTCATTTTGATCATCCAAGTTTAAATAAGTTTCAAAAGATGGTGCCATCCATTATTATGTCTTCCTTAGAGTGTGCATCATGTCAGCTTGGAAAATACACTCGTAGTCATTTCCCGAAAAGGGCTAATAATAGAGCTGAATCTCTATTTTCTTTAGTCCATACTGATATTTGGGGACCGAGTCGTGTTACTTCTACTTTAGGGTTTCAGTATTTTGTCACTTTCATTGATGATTATTCTGGTTGTACTTGGGTGTTTCTCATGAAAAATAGATCTGAAGTGTTTTCTATTTTTCAAAACTTTGTCTCTGAAATTCAAACACAATTTGGTATTTTCATAAACATCTTACATTGTGATAATGCACATGAGTATTTCTCCACCACTTTTAAGTCCTTTATGGATTCTAAAGGGATTATTTATCAATGATCATGTTCTCACACTTCACAATGAAATGGACTTGCTGAAAGAAAAAATAGACATTTGGTTGAAATAGCACGTACTTTACTTCTTCATGCAAATGTTCCGCTGCGTTTTTGGGGGGATGCCATTCTCACTACATGTTATTTGATTAATCGCATGCCATCATTTGTACTTAAGGATCAAGTTCCTTACTCTCTTGTATATCCTAATGATCCTCTATTTTCTATTTCCTCTCGTACATTAGGTTGTATATGTTTTGTACATGATTTAACTCCTGCAAAAACAAGCTGTCTTCACATGCTGTCAAATGTGTATTTTTGAGGTACTTTCGAACACAAAAAGGGTACAAATATTTTTCTTCTGATCTTAGACAATACATCGTCTCTGCCAATGTTATGTTTTTTGAGCCTACTCATTTCTTTCAACTTAATAATTCCGAGCATTCTACAATCACAGAAGATATTCCTGTTTCTACTTCTTTTGTTCCTCTTACTCACGACACTGACATTAGTCAGCCTCCCAAAGAGTCTGTGACTTCACCCGAATCACCACCATTGCTCACTTACCATAGACGTAATGTGAGGAATTGTCCTGCCACAGTTCCAGATAACGGTGTTGGAGAATCTGTTGATATTCCTAATGACTCACGCACTATTCCAAATCCATCACCTACCACGATCTCATCTCCAGTCAACCCACCCATTGCTGTTAGAAAAGGTATTTGTTCCACTCGAAATCAATGTCCAAATTATAATTGTCTCAGTTATCAGCGTGTGTCTTCATCCCATTATGCCTTTTTGTCCTCTTTGTCATCCATGTCAGTTCCTAAAACTATAGGTGAGGCTATGTCCCACTCTGGGTGGCGTCAGGCAACGATAGATGAAATGGCTTCTCTTCACTCCAATGCCACTTAGGAGCTGGTCCCACTCCCACCTGATAAATCAACTGTTGGTTGTCATTTGATTTATTCTGTTAAAGTTGGTCCGGATGGTCAAATTGATCGTCTTGAAGCTCGTCTCGTAGCTAAGGGTTATACTTAAATTTTTGGTCTGGATTATACTAACACCTTTTCTCCAATGGCCAAGATGTCTTCTGTTCGCCTCATCTTATCTCTTTCTACTATCCATCATTGGCCTTTGCACCAATTAGACATCAAGAATGCATTCCTTCATGGTGAATTGCAAGAGGAAGTTTATATGGATCAACCACCTAGTTTTGTTGTTCGGGGAAGTCTAGTGGAATGGTTTGTCGACTAAAACGTGCACTCTATGGTCTCAAACAATCTCCTAAGGTTTGGTTTGGATACTTCAGTGATGTTGTCTGAAAATATGGTATGATTCATAGTGCGGCTGATCATTCAGTGTTTTATCGTCATTCTCTGTCAAAAGGTAGTATTTATCTTGTTGTTTATGTTGATGATATTATTATCACTAGACAAGATCACGATGGAATTGTTTAGTTAAAGAACCACCTTTTTTGCCATTTCCAGACGAAAGATTTGGGCAACCTTCATTATTTATTGGGTATCAAAGTTGCCCAATCCAAAGATGGTGTTGTTATTTGTCAACGAAAATATGCATTAGACATTTTGGAGAAGGCAGGCATGTCAAATGCTAAGCTTGTAGAAACTCCAATGGATCCTAGTATTAAATTATTTCCAGGACAGGGGGAGCCACTTAAGGATCTTGGAAAGTATCGTAGGCTTGTGGGACATTTGAACAATCTTATAGTAACACATCCTGACATATCTTTTCCTATCTTAGTGATCAGTCAGTTTTTAGATTCCCCGTGTGATACTCATTGGAATGCAACTATCCGCATTCTCAAATATATCAAAGGAGCACCTGGCCAAGGATTGTTGTATACCGATAGAGGAAACATGCAAGTAATAGGTTACACTGATGCAGATTGGGCAGGATCACCTATTGATCGTTGTTCTACCACAGGCTATTGTATTCTGGTTGGTGGCAATTTAATATCTTGGAAAAGTAAAAAACAAGATGTGGTTGCTAGATCTAGTGCTGAGGCTGAGTATCGAGCTATGGCTCTATCTACATGTGAGCTGATATGGTTTAAACAATTGCTCAATGAATTGAATTTGGGGACTCATGACCCAATGAAGTTGATTTGCAATAATCAAGCCGCACTCCACATTGCCTCTAATCCTGTCTTTCATGAGAGGACTAAGCACATTGAAGTTGATTGCCATTTTGTGAGAGAAAAATTGATCTCCAAAGTTATAGAGACATGTTTTGTTAATTCAAATGATCAACTTGCAGATTTTCTTACTAAGTCACTAAGAGATCCTCGTATAAAATATATATGTGGCAAGGTAGGTGCATATGATTTGTATGCTCCAACTTAAGAGGGAATGTTAAATATGTCTAGATACGTATGATATATTATACAACAATCATAGGGATTAGATAGCCTGATTATTCTATATATATATATATATATATATATATATATAATCAAGTTATCAAGATTCTAAAATCAAGCTAGAATAATTAGGTTATCTACTTCTTATAATTAGACTAGAATAATCAGGTTATCTAATCCCTATGATTGATGTGTATATATATATATATATATATATAAATGTTTGTTGTACTACTCGATAAATACAAGAGATGTTATTCCAAAATATCTTTCTCTCTTGCTTCTTCTCTCACACAAAGAAAATACTTTTACAATTGAATTGAATATAACATCTCAAAAATTTGTCGAACAAACAAGGTGACATTTACGAAAGCGGGTTGGCACAGCTTGCTGGAACGGAGGAGCAAAACTAAATTCTATGCAATGACCAACTTTCTGATTGGTTTGCACGCCCTAATTACCCAAATACAAGTCCTATAAATAAGACAAAACAGATCTGACACCTTGACTTGAATACTACTCACACATGTTACAATAAGGCTAATGATACGAACTACGTTAACAAGTACTTGCCAACCCGCACGAAGAACATAGGGATCTAGGATTTTGGTGACAAAGTTGGATACGTGAAGACCTTCACCGTTGAGCACTTGGACAGCGAGCGTTGGTATAAGGTAAAAGACGCCACAATTCAACGTGATCTTGAATTGATAAGTCAATGAACCCTTAAAGAACACTCTAAGGTATTCAAGTCGCTTCAAGGAAGCAAGAGAGGTGTTAAACACTCAAAGTAATTTTGCTGAATATTTCTTGATTCGAAATAATGATATAAGAAGGGCTATTTATAGCCTACAAGACACGAAATCCTAATCTAAGTAGAAAACAATTAGGAAATTATTTTAACCTAACTACCCTAACTAAGGACAGAAAAAAACTGCTTAATAATTCAGCGACCGAGACTTCAGCTTGCAATGCGTGCCGCGCTCTATGCAGAGGGATCGAAGACTACGGCTTGTGACTAATTAAGTCTGGTTTACCTTGTTATGAGCTAAAATGACCCAAATCACGGAGTGATGTTGTTTGAGTCCTCATGTACACTTAGCATGGTGACACAAGGCAATGATTGCTCCTCCAAATTGCTAAGCGGTTTAACTTGATCTTGTACATCCCGAACCAATGCGACTAACTCCTCCTTGAGGCGTTTGGCTCTCGCATGTGTCATTGGGTCTGATGGCACTTGAAATGAACCCGAGGGATGACCATTGCTTAGCTCGACCTCTCTTGTCATCTTGCTTGGATGTTCCGCATTAGCTAAGCTAACTGTGAACACAATTCCAATGCAACTTCAAGAATTTAACAATATAGATTGAACATAAACACCCAATTCGAGTAAAACACCTTTTAATAAATAAAATCCTAATTGTTATAGTATAATATTGCTAACATTGTCTTTATTAAGTTAAAAAACTTAGCCAAAAGCCGTGTCGTGGTGTAGAAAATCTGTCAGTACCAATTTAACCAGCACCAGTCTTCACCTTCACACATGATAGAATATTTTGCATTTTATATCGATAAATTTTATGCTGTTAGAAGAATCAGTTAATATTATAATATATGGGGAATGAACCATATGGGAGAAAGTTCTTATTCCAGTAACACAATAATATTGTTAATTGCGAGGAAGATCTGGGTTAAAAAGAGAGAGAGAGAGAGAGAGAGAGAGAAGCGTTAGCAAGAGCATGTTAATTTCGCTGAGGGATAGTGAAATCATGACTTCGGTGGATAAGATTAGTGTGTTACCAAGAATTTGTATTGGTCCTAACTGCACAGCACTTCAAGGACAAATAGTTTTGCCCATACAAAAGGAAATATGCTTATGTGAAGGCTTTTGGTTTGAGTTAATATCACTATGCCACAATGAGACTAATCCTATTAATCGGAACGAGTTACTTGAAAACTTTAATGGATTTGACTCGACAAGACTCGAACTCAACTCGTTTATTTCAGTAAACAAGCCGAGTTCAAGTTCGAAAAATACTCCATAGATAAATGAGCCGAGTTCGTTAGTGAGACTATATTTGTCATTTCACATTATATAAAAAGCAGAATTAGGGGTTAGATTTACTAATTTTGTCATTTCACACAATATAGATCTTTCAAACTCGAATTCGAAATTGTACGAGTTCGACTCGTTTGTGATTAATGAGTCGAGTTCAAGTTCGAATTCGAGCAACATATTTCCTTTATCGAGTCAAGTTCGACTAGATTTTAAGACTCGTTTACTTAAATGAGTGAGGTTGAATTTGGCTCGATAGAGACTCAAGTCAAGTTTGAAAATTCAAAACTCAACTTTACTCGATCCGATTAATAGCTCTAATTGAGATATGATTTCCTAGTTTAGTTTTATCAGCATATTTGTGTATTCAGCTTATTATCTCAATTCTCAAGGTCAAGCACGAATTTGGAAATGTTTAACATCAGTTCTATCTTTTGTATTGTGTTTCTTTATGTTTATAAGAATGTTCCATGTTTATTATGAGATTGTCCAATTTTTCCATCAACATGCTTCAGCAACATCCTTCTCTCTAGAACTTTATCTTCCTTCTCTCTAAAAACAATTCAGTCAAAATCTACTTCATTTCTCTCATGGGAGAGAGTCAAATCTGGTCTTTTCCCATGGGAGGGAGTGCTCTCTCTAGTTTATTGTGTATATCTATACTATATATAAAGGGATAGGGGAAAGGTTGGTGTAAACTTTTTATGTCATTTATTATAATTTCTATTTTACCCTCCAAATAAAGGGTAAAATTATCCTATCATCTCTCCAAAATAAACACATACAAACACATAAACACACTACCATTTTTCTAGCCTAACATAACTTTCAATAAAGCAATAACTGCCTATAACTTCCTATTTAAAAAAAATGCACAATTCTTCTAACCATATTTCTAAAAAAAACTTCCAACAACTACTAAAAAATTTAATAATTTTGTAAATTTTTTTCCTAAATTTACACACATATAAGGTGTGCTATTCCCACTAGTTTGAATAAATTCTCTCTTAGGGTTTCTTAGTGAGAAATTCTTCTCTCCTAAGATCTCCCAATGAGAGTTTCTTCACTGCTAGTTTGTTCTAGTGAGAATTCTATTTCGCTTTGTTTTTTTCAGTTTTTGTCCTTTATGTGACATTTGAGACTTTGTAGATCTAGGATTTAATCTGTAATTTCTCCATTATTATCAGATCTAAATTTTTTTTTCAGGCTTAAATTAGTTATAGTTAGACGTGACTGTTAAAAGACATGCACAAATGTATTGACTTAAAATGATTCATCTAGATCATCATTGTTATCTTTTATTTATTATTAATTAATTTCTTGGATCTGTTCTATATATCTATGTCATATTTTTTTGATGAATTTTATATCATTAGTGCAAATTTATTTAATAAAATGATCATTTCTATCCCAACAAAAAAAAGTGTATACATTGTATACAAGTCCTGAGATATGGGAAGCGGATTCTTACCAGTCTGCTAGTGGGAAAATTGGGCTCGAAAGCTTCCAAACCTCTACATGCCATTGGCGGTTGTTCCAAGGTGCTTCTTGGACGAGATTTGGCCTACATGGAAATGAAGATCCTAATTAATGTTCTTATTTTGGTAAGTTTTACAGTTTCTCCCACTTATATTCATTCTCGGGCTTGAAACCTGATCGTGGAGCGGAAATTCGGTCAATCTATATGCCAAGAAACTGTGAGAACTCTAGATAATGCTATCATCTCCTGTATGTTTCTTTGAAGCATCAAAAGAAGAAAGGATGCATAGGTAAATATAATGTGACAGTGAAATTTGTAAAATACGTTGCAGATGGTTGCTTCAATGTATCTCGGGTATAAGGGTAAAATACGTACAAGGAAACAATAGGTATACTTTTCCAGCTTCTAATAGAAATTTTGTTACGTGGGAAGATTGACTCTGCTTCAAAGAAAAGTGAAATGACACCCGGATACATTTTTCATTTTGTAGACATGTCGAATGAATGCCTTGGTTCCTTCTAAGAAGAAAACTGAAGACATTTTACTCAAGTGCAATATCTCTAAAATATCATTGTCAGGAAGAAGACAATTTACTGAAGTTCCAATGTTGAATGTTGTGTACGAAGCAAACTTTTCTATTTTTGCACAACCAAGATAAGATGCTAGAAAAAGTGTGATAACAAATAACTTGGATAGTTCCTAACAGGGTAAAAGACAATTTCCTAATTAATACACTCGATTGTGTATCAAGTGTACGTAAAAGTCACTCAGCCTCCTTACATATGTTTTAGTCCATTGATCACCTTCATTGATTGGGAAAACTGGAAATTTGTAACCCCCTCACAGTAGGTTTCAAAGCTTTACTCCCTATCGGTCACAAAAGAGATATTTTTACTGCCTGCAGATTCTTAATGTTTTCTTTCCACTGCTTATAAGTTTTAGGAATTAATTCAAGCTAAATAGTTTGAGTTATTTCTTCTGAAACTGTTTTTGTTGTCTACATTTGTTTCCATCTTATCATCACATAATTCCTTGTCCTTTGTTTAATGCTTTACCTTGCATAATATGTTAAATTATTTTTTTATCATTTTTCAATAAGATGATTGTTTTGCTATTTAATTGCAAATTAGGCCCTTCTTCAGTTACTAATGCAGCGATACTTACTATAATGTGCATCTAAGATGAATTAACAATAGACGTTCTTATTATTTTTCCCCTCAAACATGAAACTTGGCCTAAAACTTACTACATCTAAAGCTTATGAACTGAATATATTGAAGTAGAAAAATATGGGATGTCACACTTGATAAACATTTTTCAAACATCAAACAAAACATTAAAAAAAAAAATTCACCAATGTGGGAACCCTAGGTTCCCTTGGTTTGGGCCTCTATTCCTCATGGAGGACTCCATTTTAAAAAAAAATTAAATGTCACTCGAGTACATTTTGTAGAAATGTTTAAATATTTTTTATTTCAAAATAAAGCCCAATGACTTCTGAGAAGGAAAAACCGATGATATTTTACTCAAGTTCAATGTCTCTTCAGTATTCTTTTGTTGCTTGGATAGGTTTTTATTTGTAAATTTTTTCACTGCACCATAGAATATTTTTCAATCACATTTTTATCTTATTAATCACATTTATCTCACATTTATCATATTATCAAAAATACTACATTATCATTCCAAGATTTTCTTTTCAAATAATATCCTATCCTATCAGACCAGATATTTTAGTAAAATTTCAAAGCCTAATGTTGATATGTCTCCATGGAGAAACTTTTCTCTTTTTAACGAACCAACGATAAAATGTTAGAAAAAATATGCTAGATAGTAAGGTTGGTTCAATTAGGCTAGGTGGTGTCGTAGAACAATTTAGTGTACACATATCTCATTTGCTTGTGTATAAGTTTCACTCATGCCTCTATTCTATAGCTTTAATGAAACAAATGGGAAACAAAAAATTTCCTAGTCAATTCACTGGATTCTGTACAGAAAAAGTCTGAACAAGTGACGTTCTGGAAAGATCAAGGTCTTCTGCTGTCACAATGGTAACAACAGAGAGCATTTGAAGGTGGAAATAGTAGTGTTTCAAAATTAGATGGTAGAAATTAAATATAATTCAATGTGTAAAAAATTTATTATATTTTTTCATCTTATTATATTAGTGTCTATATTTATTATAGTAGTGTCTACATTAGTTATATTACTGACTGACTATCTGCACCATACTGTCACCACTAATAACAGCAAAGTCCCTAGTCCATTGAAGTGTTTTACATTTCCATTTGCCTTGTATACGTGATCCATAAGAGTAAATATTTCATATATTCCTGAAGCCAAACGATTTGATCACAGATCTCAACTTAGCTCTTACTAGTGTTATAAGATGTCATCCGAGGCATCCAAGAACTGCAAATTTCAAATATAGCAATCACACTTTGGAACTGGGGCTCACGTCACCAAGTAGATGCGGAGGCGTTATGTCTTGGTGCAGTGTTTCGGAAGCAAACCTCCAGAATTAAGGTCTGATAATGCTGCACGGCATCAACGATCTGATCAGATTCCTACAACTTCTATACTCTGACCGAAAAAAATGTCTATGTCTAGCAAGAAGTGATGTAATAAAATTGAAAAGCTGGGAAGTTGGGAAAAATTTAGAGACTTTTAGCAAAGTTTATAAATGGGAAAAGGTGGTTTGATGGGCATAATCGTTAGATGACGTTAACCTGATGAACTTGAAGAGAACAAGTCTGCTTCGGAAATTAACCCAAAAGGTTCAAAGACAATTCGTGGTTTCTGACCTAAAGAAATGAGGGATAATTTTAGGAATCTCTCTTGAGATTTCTGATAATAATTTTTCTTTTGCTTTTTTTTTTTAATTCCTCCCTATCTTTAAAGAAAATGCTGCATATATTTTAGTCCCAATTCAGAAGCTTATATATTTGAAAGTGCAATTTTATTTTTACGCAAGTTTACCTGTCACATTGGCTCAATCTTTTCACCTCATTAATTTCATTGTCTTCATATTATTGGAAGAGTTTGAATTTTCACTAGCAAAAGTAGAGCTTGCTTTAGGGTTTTTTTGGTTCTCCGCTTTCAAACTTCCTTATTTTTTTGACTTTCAAAAATTTCTGGTTGTTGGCATGCAATTAGAATCACAATTTTGTACACTAACATTGAAAGATTTGGTGAATTGTATGACTTCCGTTTTAAATTTCAAGAGACCATGCTTGCTCTCTCTAATTTTTCACTTTATATTTTCAAAATCTGTTCACCAATGTTTCAATTCTTTTCAGCTCGACTCTCTTCATATGCATTTCTAGCAACACAAGTAACCGTTGCAATAATGTGCTTAACAGTAGTTGTTGCTATATTTAATTGCATTACAATAACAGCCACTACACAAATTTTTTTCTTGGATTTTAAATATTTAATTAATCCTAATATGGATTTTGGGTAGTGAATAGACAAAGAAAGGGCACTTTGAAATAAAAAATGCTCTTTCTACTTAAATGAATTTTTTATTCTTACTCTTTTTTTTTAATAAAAAAAATTATTAATGAATTGTTGGAAACTATCCAACCTGATTTGATTTACATCTTTACCCTAATTGTAGGTAAAACATGCAATTGAAATAATAGATTTGCAATTTAATAACAGATAGGGTATATTTGAAATATTTTGAGCAGATCTAACAAATATCAAAAAATTCTCAAATTGCCTCTGATAAAATAAATCGTTATAGTTCCATTTCATACATGTTGCAGTCGCCAAATCTGCAAAACCATGGCTTCAAGCTCTAATAATATTATAAGATCTGTCAAGATAGACTCAAGATCCAAAAAAATTACAAACTTAATAATCAGATCTGTAATAAATTCAAAAAAATTATGAAATATGGATAAAAATAGAATTTCTCACTAGAGCTCATAGGAGAAACAAAAAATTCTCACTAGAAATTTCTAAGAGAAAAAGAAGACTCACTGAGAAAACTAAAGTAGGAGAGAGTTTATTGAAAACTTAGGAGATCTTTTACTCTTACTTTGCTCCTTGTTACCAAACATGTTACAATAGGGTTGATTTAGGGGAGATCAATGAGATATTCAGAAGTTCAGAAGTTGCAAAGTGGCATTTACAAGAAACTCAGGGAAGGTTTTCCAAATTATCAGCAGAAATAATTCAAATCTAATGCATGTGGCACAGGTTAACCTCAGGGAAGGTTTCTGAAGTTTGGTATTTAAACCCCACTGGAGTTCCCTGCCATACCACAACTTATTGTTCAGCCTGATGGAGACTTGGCCACTCTTAGCCTTGGCAGGGCTTGTTGCATTGGTTCTTCTCTCAACAATATCCACTCGCAAACGTCTCAAGCTAAATCATCCACCAGGACCAAAACCATGGCCTATTATTGGCAACTTGAACCTCCTAGGTTCAATCCCACATCAATCCTTACACTTGCTGTCCCAGAAATATGGAGAAATCATGCAACTAAAATTTGGTTCCAACCCTGTTGTAGTAGCTTCATCCCCTGAAATGGCAAAAGAATTCTTGCAAACGCATGACAACATCTTCGCCTCTCGGCCTACAACTGCTGCTGGTAAGTACACTAGCTACAACTGCTTCGACGTGACATGGGCACCCTACGGTCCATACTGGCGACGAGCTCGTAAAATTTATCTAACCCAAATATTTAGTCCCACACGACTCAACGTCTTTGAGAGCATACGCATTAAGGAAAGGCGTGCTTTCATTTCTCGTTTGTATGCTCTCTCAGGAAAGCCAATAGTTCTAAGAGATCATCTAATCCATCATACCCTTTCCACTGCAAGCCAGATGGTTTTGAGTAACAAGTACTTTGCCCAATCTGAAGGGGAGGGATCTCTACCTACCTTTAAAGAATTCCAAGAGATGCTAGATACATGGTTTTTGCTGGGTGGTGTGTTCAATATCGGGGATTGGATACCGTGGCTTGACAGATTTGATCTTCAAGGTTACATAAAGCAAATGAAAGAACTTTACATGAAATTTGATAGATTCCATAACCATGTGCTTGATGATCACCAGGCCAAGAGGAAAATGGAGAAAGATTTTATCCCTAAGGACATGGTGGACATCCTATTGCAACATGCTGAAGATCCTGATCTGCAGGTTAAACTCACAGGAGATCAGATAAAAGGGCTAATTCAGGTGCTATTGCTTCTCATTGTTTAATCAAATTCCTAGATTTCTTTACCTCTTTAACTTATTGAATCTCAAAGCCGGCAGTTTTGCTTAGTATAATGTGACATTAAACACTACTGTCGTCTTTCTTCTGATGAAAAGGTTTATTCTTTCAATCGGTTGTAAAGCATTATACTTCATCAATATTTGATCATGGCAGGACTAACTTTACCAATATTTGATCATGTCCAGGACTTACTGGCTGGTGGTACAGATACCTCAGCTACTACGGTAGAATGGGCAATGAATGAACTTCTCAAAAATCCACGTCTCATTCGGAAGGCAACGGAAGAGCTTGACAGAGTTATAGGGAGAGATAAGTGGATGGAGGAGGCAGATCTCTCAAAACTACCTTTTCTAGAGGCGATTATAAAGGAAACTTTTAGGTTACACCCATTGGCAACGCTACTTGCACCCCATTATGCTATGGAGGATTGCACTGTAGCTGGTTATCACATTGCTAAAGGAACAACGGTGTTTATAAACACATGGAGTATAGGGAGGAACTCAAAGTATTGGCATTCTCCTGAAGAATTCATGCCAGAGAGGTTTTTGGAGAAGGATATTGACATGAAAGGAAAAAATTTTGCGCTATTGCCATTTGGCTCGGGTCGAAGGAGGTGCCCAGGCTATAACCTTGGAATCAGAGTTGCTGGATCAACGTTGGCCAACCTGTTGCATGGATTCAACTGGAAATTGCCTCATGGCATGAAACCAGAAGAAATTTGCATGGAAGAACTCTATGGGCTCACAACTCATCCAAGGATTTCACTTGCGGTGATCCCAGAACCACGTTTGCCAGTCAATCTCTATTAGCGAGGAAAAAGTTGAAATATGTTCCTACTCTATATCAACCAATAATCGAACTCATTCTCTTCTCTCCGATTATATCATGCCTTTCTGCTCACTTGGCTCATTTTAGGTTAGAGTTTCTGAAAAAACTGTCAGGACTATATGTTCCTTTTGGTGATTTCTATTGGAAACAAAAGAAAATTAAGTCACAATCAAGCTTTTTTTCCCCCTTCTTTCTCTAAATTGGTTTTGGTGAATTCTATTGTGGATTGAACAAAAGTCACAATTTTGTTTTCTTTTTTTGTTGCTAGAAAACAAAGTAAAATATCACAATTATGACTTGCGGCAGAATTGGCATGGAAATATTGAAGATTGCGCAGAGGGAGCTGGGTGAGGGGAATAGGGGGGAAGAAGGTGGCTCCCTTGTCAGCAAAAAAAAAAAAAAAGGTATGCAACGAAATTGAATATAACATCTTAAAAATTTGACAAACAAACAAGGTGACATTTACAAAAGCAGAGTTGGCACAGCTCACAGGAACAGAACAGAGAAGGAGCAAAAACTAAACTTTTTGCAATTACCAAATTTAACTAACTGTGAACCCAACTCCTATGCAACTTCAGGAATTTAACCGAACATAGATTGAACATAAATACCCAATTCAAATAAAACACCTTTTAATAAATAAAAACCCTAATTGGCTTAGTACAATATTGCTAACATTGTCTTTATTAAATTAAACTCAAAAAATAGTCTGGCACTATGTCTTGGTGTAGAAAATGTGGCACCCCCAAATTGTAACCGACACTAATCTTCATCTTCGCGCATAGGATTCGATTAGACTTGTATTTGTGCATACAATGCTTGATTGAAGAATTCATCTATATTCACCGGTACATGCCAATTAGAGATCGCAAATGGGGATGGGGGAACTTGGGCGAAATTTATTTGGGATTGAAAAATGTGGGTTATACCCAAACAATCTTATATTAGCCATGGGACTAAAATGGGCGGGACTAAAATGGGCTACACCCATTTGATCCCGCCAAAATACTCAAATTAATTCCATTTTATTTATTTTTTAAGAAACGCTTTTTTTTTTTCTCAATAAAATATCTCAATATTGTCTTTTCTTTTATATTATTTAATTTGTTTATTTAACTTTGTAAAAGTTCTACACTCTTCTTTACAAATTATGCAATAAATTCTCAAACTAAATAAATTTTTCTAAATACGAAATTTATAAAAGACCAACTTCATATAAGTGAATGATTCTTTTTGGGAATTAGTGTTGATTAAATAAAAATCTATTGATCACCAAATTTAATTGTCCCCAAAATCCATCTACTCATCTACGTTATTTTATTTATTAACTTTCAAGATCCAATCTAAAAATTTTTCCAATTCTAAGACCATTCCAATTCAATAAAATTCTATCAAGAATAGAATTTTATAATGATGGAATTTTGTAGTTATTAGAGAGCACATGATGTATAAGTGCTAATCTACCTAACATGTACTACAACCTTATGATATTAATTTACTAATTTTGATTAGAAAATGAAAAGAAAGATTGTTTGTTATTTTGTTATTACTTTAATGAATACCCATGGGAGTCCCAAAATACATACCCATATTTTAAATGGGTATTATTGGGTACATCCCAATAAGGTCCAAACCCATATTTTAGATACCCATCCCACCCAAATTAAATTTGGGTATATCCCAATGGGTCTTAGGTATTTTTGACACTTCTAATGCCAATAAGGCCACCACAGTCTTGACATGATAATCATCCATGCAATTCTCAAAAACCAAGAAACATGTTTTCCCCTTGACAATTATTTCCAACATAAAAATTTTCAATTCCATAATTACCAACAAATTTGTTCACCCCACAATTGATTCAATAATTTCTTCATCATCAAAATTAACACTTTTAGTGAAAAATTATTCATTCTCAAGTACCCCAAATAGTGAATAGGAATCAAAATCAGCATCCTCTGAAAAAGTTCCTACTTTGTATCCGTCAATGGTTAAACTCATTCTCCCCTCTCCATTTATATCTTGCCGCTCTAATCACCTAGGTCATATTAGGAAATGTTCAGAGTTGGCGTTGGTTTTGGGTCAAATATAGCTAAGTGAATATGAATACTTCTCAAATTAAATTTAATTAGAAAATGAGTTAAATTATCTTACCTCAATATAACATGAAAAAATATAAAATTTTTGTACCATGAAAAAGTAAAAAATGCATGGGTTAAGATACAGACTAGGCTGCTCTCTTTAAGATAATTTTTGCCTATTGAGTATTATTTGATGTAGTAAGACTTAACACATCACTTCCTACCTATTTTTGAATGTGGTTTACCCTAATCTACAGTAGTGTGTTAGACAAAAACATAACATAACACCATTAAACTAAGTATACTATATCTAATGCTAGTTAAGTAGTAGAGTCTAGTAAAAGAATCTCCTTATCAAGAGTGAGAAAGAGAGGTGTTATAGTAGGATATATGTTGTTCGGACATTTATTTATAGGTAGAGTACGATGGAGTACAACCTTGACAATTGACACTAAATCTAGTTATTACACAAAACTTTCATTTCAAAACACTATTGTTGTAATGCCATATATAACGCTCAAATTATTATGAAACTAGCGTTCCAAAAGTTCTCATTTATGTTATCAAATTTGTATGATAATTATTAAATAATAATTGTATTTTTTATTAAATTATTCCAACAATAACCCCACTCATTTTAATAACGAATAAGTGAGGAATATGAAACCATTTAATTTACCTAATATTTTCTCAGAGTTCTATATAGTCCCTTCCTCAACTTTCATTTAAGTTTCTTCAATTCACTGATCAAGTAGCTAAAGGTGCGGTCACACGCAAACAATAGCAACAACAACAATAATACAAACAATAATAATAATAATAATTATTATTATTATTATTATTATTGTCGTAGTAGTAATAATAATAATAATTATTATTATTATTTTAGCAATGATAGTAGTAACAGTAATAATAGTAGTAATAATAATACTAATAATAGTAATACTATTATTAGTAGTAATAATAGTACTACTATTATTAGTATCACTATTATTAGTATAATAGTATTACTATCATTTGTATAGTAGTAGTATTATTGTTACTACTATTATTAGTATTACTATTATTAGTATCACTATTGTAGCGGCCCCACGACTCCCAAGGCGAACCCTGAGAACCGCGGCCACCGGCCTAACTCACGCCAGGACTCAATCGATCAGTTTAGACAACTCAAATATTTCTAAATGCAGCTATATGGTTCAAACTAAAATTCAACATCAACCATCTAGGATACACAATTCCTAGGTAATTTTAACCAAAAGGATTTCAACATCATTAGTCTTAATAAGGGTAAGGTTACAATCAACAAAATCCAACAACCTCTCAATCCTCGCCGAAGTCAAACCTCGAATTCCGGGAGGGAAAAATATATGGGGTGAGCTTCACAAGCCCAATGAGAATCCCAACACATAACAATTCTCACATTCGTAAAGCATGCTTTCATTTAATCGACCATATAAGGAAAAATTTTCACAACAGCATTTTCCTTCAAGAATTTCATGAAACATTGAATTTCAATATCACATTGGAAAGCATCAATAACATTCATTGTGGAAGGATACATTGCTTCCATGTTGTTCAATAGCACTTCTTTGACTGCTTCCCAATCTCCAACCCTTACACCGACTTCGGCCCGACATCCAACATTCATTGGGTGGTGTACACTTTCGAGGTAACCTTTCATTTCATTCCCGTGGTCCGTCGACGCACCGACCAAGCCTAATTGTCGCTGGAATAGGCCGACTCGCCTGAGTTTGGGATCCTGAGCCAATCATGCACATTCGAAAGGCTTATCACTCATGCACATTTAACACATACACAATTATGGTATTTCTAAATCATTTGTAAAATGAGAGGGTCGATAAGTACACACGATCTCCTTTTGATCAATGGTTTTGAATAATTCAACCAAGGCATCATATACTATTCAACATTAACACGTTAATTGGCAAATAACACTTAATAATTACGTGCTTCAATCAACGAGTAACATTTAACAACAAATACAATTCCAACATGTACATTTTAATAAAACATTTAACAACAATTTGGAACCCTCACCCAACTAGGGCAGGTTGTGTCAAGGTTTCGATGTCAACGCGTCCTCGATTTGGTCACCGCCGATCCCGAGGTAAATATAATTTAACTTTTAATTATTAAAATCAATTTTGACCAATTCACTTCTTATAAATAAGAAAGTAGTTTTTTATATAACTAACGAGTAATTATTATAGCATTACGATATGAACCTTGGTAATTGAAGTTCGAAAAGATATATATATTTTAGGTCAAAACACGTAAGTATGAAAACTTGGAAATTCGAGGATTTGAAATAGGTTTGAAGAAAATAAACTATCTTTTAAAGATTTCAATAATAGAAGGTATTAAGATGGAAAATTATGGTAGGGTTTTGAGGTCGTTTGTTGTCGAAAGATATTTTTCGTGAGGTTCTTTTTAGAAGATTACGACTTTGAAATTTGCTCGTTTGGGTCTTGTGTGGGTACAATTCCTTTACGAGATTTTAAACGAGTCAAGTTTTGGAAAAAATCAAGTTTGTTTGAACAGTAATTTCTCGATCGAGGGTTTTTAAAAGTTTGCATGAGAAACCCTAAGGTTCATGGTTTGATACAAATTAAGTTGGAAATCTTGTTTGGGAATTTGTACAGTTTCATAATAATAGGAAAACGAAATTTTCTTTCAGAAAACATTAAAACTCGTTTTGGTTCAAAATCCAACAAACTTGTCCTTTAAAATTTGAACTCAATTCCAGAATTTTTTTTTTTTTTCAAGTTGGATTTTCAGCGATTTTCATTTGCTTGCTATGACATCTAGAAAATGAACTACGGCGCGTACGATATACCAAATCGAAGCCCTATGAGTCTAGTTTTGAATGCTGTTGACGGCACACAATTTGGACTTATGAACTGTGAGATATGAGCATTCTGTTCTGGACTGTTTTGTCAACTGATTTTCTGGAAAATTTGCTAGTTTTGCACCATTTGCAAAATTCCAATTTAAAGCAACGTGGTTAAGGTTCATTTTAATTTCCAGCATACCAATCAAGTTTATTAACACTTAATACATCCATTTAAGAACTCAAGAGCTCAGGCACATGATTTAAAATTTGAACAAAACTTCAACTAACAATGTCTCAAGTTTGGAAGCCACCATGACCGGTTCTCTTCTCCTTATTTTCTTTCCTATTGTAAAAATCAGTTTCCACTCAAAAATCAAGTTTGACGTCATTACATATTCAGTTTAAAACTGGTCGTGAATGATTCATGCAAAGAAAATAGAGACAAATAAGTTTTAAGGAGAATGCAAGGTTCAAGCTTGATCTAGTTAAAGTATTTAGTCCATGAAAGCTTCAACCAAGTCTAACCGGTCAAAATAAACACATGCATGAACTAATTTCCACTAACTCTAACAAGAACAGATTCGGATAGAAATAGGGAAGAGCTCTTCAGCCCTCAAACGTTAGTCACAGCAAGGATTTAAGGGATTTTTAAACAATAACAAGTACAAGAAAATTCCAACCTCATTAACTTATCATGCATGAAGTAAATGAAATGAAACCATCATCATGAAGCTTCGGGAAGCTTAAAGGAAAACAAGAGCAGTGATCTACATTAGTTAACCAGATTTCCAGAAAATATATAAAGATATAAATGTGTCAAGGCAAGACTTCAAGTCAACCGGTGCATGCATGGTCATTTATTTTCCAAGATGGCATTTTCTTAAGAGAAGAAACGGTTGCTAGAAGTTTAAGAGCATATAAAAGGATCCATACCCACAACCAGCTTCAAAAAGGCGGAAGAGCAAGTGATGTTGGCTGAGCAGCTTTGGTTTTCAGCTACAAGAGTGAAACAAGCTAAGGATGGAAAAATGCTAAGCTGCCAAGGAAATTTTCAAGAAGTAAATGGTGTTTTACCTTTTCTTGCTCAAGAAACGGATGATATGAAGGTAGCCTTGTTCCTCCCCAGATTTCCAGCCTTGTTCTAGCAACTTGCAACCAAGGTTTACTCTTGGTGCAAGGTTGAATCGGTCAAGAAAATGGGGCAAGAAATGGAGGATGGAATGGGGAGCTCTCGGTTGAGAGCTTTGAGGGAAAATGGCTGAAGTGAAATGTGAGAGTGAGGAGTGAATTGGATTGGATTGAGGGGGTTTAAAGCTGATGGGATTCGGATGGCATTGAAAAGAGAAAATTTCAGACTTGCCTTGCTCAAGTGAGCATAGGGTGGCTGGAATAAAATGCCAAATGGCAACAAGACTTTCTTTTATTGGACTTGAGGGGAGGTGATCATCATTAACCTTGGCTAAGGTGATCTGAATTTTCTTGCTCCAATTCAAGGAGCTGCCGGTTGAGATTAAGGCTCAATGGCTGGTTAAGCTGCCCAAATTTTTGCCAAGAATCGACAATTGGCAGTCATGGAGAGGTGGAAGTGGGCGGTTGGTTTTCTTGCTGAAATGGTGAAACTATGTCCGAATTTGTGAAGCTATGTCCGAATTTGTGAAGCTATGTCCGAATTTATGAAGCTATGTCCGAATTCATTTGAATGATTTTTAGCTAAATCCAAATTTGTTTTAAGAAGATTTAAATGAAACCGATTGATGAGGGAAAGATGGTTAAAGTTCGTATAAATGATGGTAGTGATTTCAAAGAAATTTATTTAGGGTTTTTTTTTTTTTTTGTGATTAAGCACATGCTCAAGCAAAAATTTATAAGAACTACTCATGAAAATTTCTAAACAAGCTTTAGGTTAAACTCACGGCCCTCACAACTATTATTAGTATAATAGTATTACTATCATTAGTATAGTAGTAATACTATTATTAGTAATACTATTATTGGTAATACTATCATTGTTAATACTATTATTAGTAATACTATTATTAACATTACTATTATTAGTATTACTATTATTACTATTATTATACTATGAATTTTTCTATTTTGTACTCTTAGTGCATAGGATAAGCATACAAAATAAGAGTGGATCCATTCTAAATTTTAAACTTTTGCCGACAACTAACACTTGGACAATTAGACCCATCTTTTATCATGTGGCCTCAGAGCACAAAATAGAAAAACCTTTACACTATTATTAGTATTATTATTATTGTTATTACTACTATTATTAGTATTATTTATTATTACCACTATTATTATTACTACTACTACTGGTACTATTTTTATTATTATTACTATTATTAGTGTTACTATTATTAATACTAATGCTAATAAAACTATTAATAATAATAGTAATAGTAATTATAGTAATACTAATAATATTAATTTAATACTAATAATAATAAAATACGAATAATGCTAACACTAATGCTAATAATAATTCTAATAATATTTATGTAACAATAATATTAATAATAATAGTAATAGTAGTAGTAGTAGTAACCATAATAATAGTAGTAATAATAATACGAATAATGGTGAAAATAATAGTAAGAAAAAGAAGAAGGGGAAGTACAACCGAAATTTCTACAACTCGAGTGTTTAACAGCACTTGTACAAGATCGATGCTCATATCAATGGCACCAGTATTCCTGAAGCTTAATTTAATTCTAGAGCTACTAAACATGCAGTGTGTGTCATCTACCTGGCAAGCTATCCTATAACGGCATCATTAAGATACACATAACAAAGAGACTATTGCATGCATATAATGTTCAACAAAATTCTCTCTACAATCATTCCAGACTAAGTTCACAGCTTGAATGAATCAGCTCTCAGTATCTGAGAAGACGGGGCTTTCCAGATCACCCATTTCTGCAGAAGCAAATGACTGAGAGTCGGAGCTATCCATAGATGAAAGGGAAGATGGTGATGCATCAGAGTCCGAGATAACATCGTCATGCATGATGATATGTTCCTCATCAATCTCTGATGTATCTGAACCAGATGCTCCTTGAAGAAGCTTGTTTATTGCACCTTTCGCAGTTTCCACAAACCATTCATCCTCAGGTAGGGCACTAGCAAGAAAGAGCTTTCCTGTTAGTATAAGATAACCCAGTGCAGCAGGATTTTCATCATCAAAGTTCAACTATTACCTTTGAGGATCCACGCCTCTGGCAGAAAATGCCCTGACTGCACGAGCCATTATTGATGATGCTGCCTGATATACACTTCTACATGGATACCCAGCAAAGCGTGCAATCTCCACAGTAAAGTGCATATCTAAAATCAACTGTAATGGAGAGGGAAAGTTTAAATTATTTTAGAGTACTGAAAGTAACATGTAATGGCTAAATACAAGCTGTTCCTAATGAGACAGCTGCAAAAACGACTCACTTAGAGCTCAATGATCAAGGTGCCAAGATCATAGAAAGTATCCATAGACAACCAATAGTTCATAAGCATAAACAGTCCACGCTCATGTGGTGCTCAAGTACAAAGTACAAAAACTACTTCATAATATCATTTCCTTCTCTTACTTGCTTGATGACGATGTTATCTTTCACCTCTTCCCTATAGACAAAGTAAGGTCCCATGACAGTCATTATTGAAATGCTGTTTCAGTAGTCCTCAATCAATGCTTCATCCCAAGGTTCATACATTTCACAAGAAAAGGAGGTCTCACTTCAAATAAATAGTATTCTTCCTATTCAAAATTGGATGCATCCAACTTCCATCAATTTCCTCCCATTTACACCTTCCTCAAATAATACTTTGCAGAAGTCACCTAATCAGCATTTTCTAGCCAAGTTTGACTGTCAAAACATTACTTCCACCTTTTCGTAATATATTTCCAACTCCTAATATTTTTGTTAACTTAAACTAAAGCTTGATTTGGAAAGAGAGACATTAAAAATTACTAGTTCCAAATGTATCTCGAGCTCTCTTGCAGCATACTTCTGAACAATGTCTGCTCCTAAACAGTAGGAGTTTTGACAGGTATTAGATAAACTAATTAATCTAATGCTGATCACCCATGGCCAACCAAAAAGAACTGACTTTATAAACATATAACTAATTTGCGGTGTCCTTACAAAATCTCAAACCTCAAAATTATTTTGGTTTGACGAATATTTTGAAATTTTGGCTTCACTTGACCAGAAACATCTAATAATACAACCAAGTTGTAATCGTGGGTGTAGGATCAGATCAAAAACCTTCCTCGTTCTTTTCTCTTCTTTTTTTTTTTATTTTCTGAGTCCAGGTAAAAGCCACTCATGTATTAGATAAAGCTTCAATTTCTTTACTCCATCTTCCTGCTTGCCCATCCTTGTGATGTACAGCAGGAATGTTTACCCACCCATGGATATGCAAATCTCAGCCTTAGTGCTTTTTTTTAATGATTAAAATCTACATAGATATACACACAAAAGCATATACATGCAGAGCAATAGAATTTTTCAAATCTAAGTTTGTTATGTAAGTTTGATAATATTATCACATACAGACTTAGATGACATTAGCACCCCAAATCCTCTTGGAACTGTCTGATTCAAAATCCTGTTTAATATATAATTTCTGCACAAAGGGAGCCCACACAAGAGTGAAATGACACCACCAGCTGAGAGCATTACTAAAGCATCTCTGCAAATACAGGTATAGTGAGCTAAGGCTAAGGAGCTGTTTCTCATATGCTTTAGCTTTTCCAAAGCAGCTTAAAAGTGTTTCTCAGAAGCAGATTGACATTAAAACTGCATTTCTTTTATAAAACTTATGAAAAGAGAAAATTGTATTGCAAATGGACCTCCAAGGTCCCGTTCCATAATTGACGTTTCCAAATTTAAGCTCAGTTAAAATTACAGGAAAAAATGAAATTAGCAGGATTAAACATATTTTGACTTACAGAAAAGCGAACAGATAGAAATAAGAAAATCAGAGAAGACTATAATATATCAACATGGGCTACAATTTGCAAAAAGAAATGATATATTTAGGAAAATTAAACATGTGAATCAAATAACCAAATTATGTAAGGAAAAAAAAAATAGAATGCTTGAGAACTGGTCTGAGATGACAAATTGTAATACTGCAGCTGTATTGAAAACTCTCTCTTCTAGATCCTACTTCAGCTCCCTGACTGAGATCCTGCAATGGATTTATTTAACACAAGGTCTTGTCCATCTTTGTTCAAAGTCAAGTACTTGTAAATACAATACTCCCCAGAACAGGATAAAATGCTATTCACTCAATTTTGTCAGCAGATTCTTGATTTCACCATAAAAATCATTAGTACACAGTTGATATAAATGAGGGCTGGCTGGTGCAAAAATCAACATCATTGCCATTGCCAGTATTTTTTTCAGTAAACTCTTCCATCAGTTGCAATTAGAAGGTGAGGCAGAAATGGGTAAAAATGTTCCACTATCCCTAATCAGAAAAAGAAACATTGAGTCCTTTTGCTTTGCTTCTTCAAATTTGGTCATTTCAATGGTTACACATAATTCAGTTGTACTGTCTTCCATGCCATCATGTATCTTCAAATTAATTCCATTTTCATTCAGAAATTTCAATGCGAAAGAAAACAAGCAGCAAAGATAAAATATACCTGCTGCAGCCCTGAAGGCCTTAGAGGAGTTGAATCATCCTCTAGGACACCCCAAAACTCCTGCTCCTCTGCTAACCATACCACCAGTGTCTCCGTTAGACGAGCTAGTAAGCCTTTTTGTAATTTTTCTCTTCCCAGCAAAACATCTCCAGCTACAATTCCAAATTGCTGCAGCTTCCCAAATAATGCCTGAATACACCTCAAACCAAAAATCATTAGTTTCTCAACAAAAATCAAAATAAAGGAGTCTGAAACAAGAATTCTTCTTTTAATATATTTGCTAAGTAGATGACTAAAACAAAATTGAATCATTCTAATCTGCTTTTCTTTTCTTTTTTTTTTTAATTAGCAGGGGAGGAATGGGATTTAAGAAGTGGAGAGGGGGAAGGGTGTTTTGAACCCAGGACCTCTAAATCTCATTTGCTACAAACAATCATGTGCATAGCAGAAATGTGGAGTCCATATTCACTGAACAGAAGAAAAAATTCATCATTCCAGGAATTTAGGAAGCGAAAGTTGTACTGAAGAGAAAAAGAAAATTTTTTTCCCAAGTGAACAGAACAGGAAGGTAGTTCCTTGCCTTTTCTGATCAAAATAAAGATTCCAATAAGCACAAACAAAAAAAATAGCAAGCAACAAGACTAAAAAATAAGTATATAAATAAATAGGAGATGGACAAGGAAAAAATATTCTAGCAAAAGATTTTCTCCTTCAGCACAATCTCCAAAGGAAATGCACTTTTCTCAAACTATTGAAAAAAAAAAGATGAGTACAAAAAACTGATGGAGAAGAGATAAATTTCAAATTACTTACTCGAAGGCATAATGACAGATCATCATGTAGCTAAAAGGAATCAGAAAAAGCATGTAAAAGAAAATCACATCAAGTGTGTAACATGTAGAACTACTTAAGAAAGTTTTCATCGCCTGACTGAGGATAACCTGAAATGGTAGTGATGGAAGTGGATCAGAATCCCAAAACAAACCCTCCTCTTTTCCTTGTAAATAAGTCTGTGCATCTAACCGTGTTTTGTCATCTCTGGAGTAGATAAAACTAACAACATACTGTTGGCAGAAATGATTCTTAAGTTTTTCGAGGGAATGCTGAAGCTGACGCCTCCAATCTTTATATTCCAACGTGTTATTTGCAGAAGGTATTACGTTTTCCACAGCTCCAATTCCAGCTTCCTTGCTTTCACTCAAAATGTTCCATATTTTGGAAACCACCATTGGCAATAGTTCCTCAGCAATAGTGAAAGCAGTTCCTAATAATGCGAGCTGCTGAGAATCTGTTTCAGCTCTAAAAGGGACATCTTTAAGATCTGTAAGATCTTCATCTTCAGAGGTGCTAGGTATTGCTTTAATCAACACATCAACATATTTGTCAAAAAGCTGTGAAATTCTTGTCAATATATTGCCTCCAAAGTGCAAAATGACCAGATGAGTGAGCTGCTCCACTATGTCCTGTAAAGAGTAAAAGAAACCAAGATATTAGACTTGTTCTTCGCATCTCATCATTGGTATAAAAGGAATGTATAACAAATTTCACAAGAAGCTTGAACCCCAAGAAGTGCAAGCAGTTGAAAATTAAGCTGGTTCAATCATTCAGAAAGAGATTTAAAGAAGCCACCACAATCCCAATTTCTCTAGCACATGCCTAGAATCTAAGAAGTCATATGCATAATTAAGCTACATTAGTAATTGACCACATGCTAAAAACATTGACATGCACAAAATTTTACACATGGTGAATCTTAAATGAAAGTGCTAAACCACTTATTCAGACATCTGGAAAACCAAACAAAACAGAACAGACAGCCAGCAATCTTGAGAAGCATCATATAATTTCCAGAAGATGGAACAAATTATGCACTCTCAGACCAGGTTAAAACATCCCATGCAAGAGCAGCAGGCTATCCATAAGAAGTCCAACTAAATTCATAAGTTAGTTCAAAAACTTTATAATAGGGAACCAATCTATTACAGAGCAGGACATGCCCATGCATCGTCTCTACCATAATTACGTGTCTATGCACCTTACAGCAGATTCAGTCTGACAAATGGAAAAGACAAATGAATCATACAAACATTCTAAAACAAACAGTCACTCACTTTGACGACAAATATAAACCTGATTCCACTTTCAACAAGTGAACTGTCAGATGAAGTTGCAAAAGTAGTCAGAGGAGAGGCAAATCGAGGTGATAATGGCATGCTCTCATCGCTTCCAGAAAAATCAAGAATTTGTTTTCTAGCCCTTCTAAAGTTTAATTCCAAAACCTCTTCAATATATGGTTGTAGAAGCACCAACAGCAATTTTGAAAGTTTAAGTCCCTGTGGTTCCAGGGCAGAGCAATGGTTGAGACTAGCCTGAACGCACACACTAGCCGCATGTAAAGCAGAAGTAGTATCAGAAGATGGAGCGTGTTCCTTAACCAACCTTATGAAAGATTCAATCTCCCATTCTGCCCATTGAACAATTTTGTTACTATAAACAGGATTATCTCCAAACAAGATAGCAGATTCTTTTGTTGTCAATGAAATAGAAGAGAATACAAGGTTTGACAATGATGTTGAATATGTTTCAGGGTAACAAGGACAGAGTGGAAGAAACGCCTCAATGCTTTTTTGGAGACGTGATCCATATGCCTTGAGAAGTAGCTGATGAGCAAGGGGAACCTTCCCAAGCTTTAACAAGCCAGATAAAGCTTTTTTTAATTCACCAATGCCAATTGATGGTTGCTCAGTTCTATCAACAAGCTGGTTTTCAAGCATCAATTTTCTTTCCAACAAAGCAGTCCTGTAGAAAGATGGTTCACTATTTGACGTGTCAGCAGAAATTTTGAGCTCTGGGTGACTTCTTTCCTCAGCATCTATGGCCTCTATCACCTCATCCATTTTGTGCTCAGCCAAGAGAACATCAATATTTTCCAAGAATGCCATCCTTTGATCCACTTCCACAGTTGAAAAGGTATCATCAAGCCCAAGGATTTGAGGTCCATGCTCAGCTTCCTGAATGTCATCATTCACATGGGTCCATTCTTCCAGTTCTCGAGCAACACCAGTCATCAAATCCTGAAGAAGGATTCCATGAGCAGAAATATGCTTTCGCAGATCATTTAACTCATGCTCTGTTTCCACAACTTCTTCACATAATCTGCAAATTGATATTAGACATTTAATCTTGTAGAAATATCAGAAACAACAAGAAAAGCTATTTAAAGTGTAGGGAACTGAGCTGTTGTGTAGCAGCCATGGAATGAACAAGGTGGAGGAAAACACAAAGCATAGTGTTTTACTGAATTGACATTTTCTTTTCTGGCAGATAGAGCTAGGATAAACTCTGAGGTTCAGCACTTAAACAGGTAAAATCTATCAAATATAGCAATAGTACAAAACTCCCAAGAAAAATGTAGTTCATCCATCAGCATTAGACTCCAGGGTCAAAGTGTTAAGATAAAAAGATTTCACAAGCATATTCAAAAGACATTAGTTGACTGAAAATAACTTGCAAATTTTTGTCCATTTAACCCTACTGTATAATTATTGGCTCTTGTAGTGCATAGTTTTATTATACAGTAGAACAGGTTTTGCATAATTAAGCCTTAGCAGTGCTTCCTAAAAGCTTCCTAAGCCTCATCAAGTAAGTTTAAAGGCATAATTGTACTCAATTTCACAAATTTAAAAGTGAATTTTCAGCAATAATGAGGCAATCCTCGAAAATGGTATGGATATGAAGCAATCTTATCCCACAAGTCAAGGCAGCATGTCAAGTTTTTCTTTGTATTGTCAGTTACTGAGAGGTCTGGATGAAATCATTTTTAAGAAGAAATATGGTCATAATCTCATTCTCATAAGTTTCTCCTTGAAACACTGTAACAATGTAATATACCTTGGAAGCCAAAAGATTCACTCATGTTGCCATATAGCATACAAAAGCCTAAGGACTGCACATTTTAAATCCAAAATTATGCCTCAACAATGGTATGAAAGGTGCTGCAACTTCAACACTACATCAAATATAATCTAATTTATAGACCAGATACACGCAGATTAGCTAAATTACCAGAATGAAAAACCTTATTATATTTCATGAAACTGAATCTTCATAAAATGATACTAGGAAAATGACATGTCACCGCTCCCTAAATGCATACGTGGCTAGACTAAACCAAAACTATGCATTGTCAGATTATTTTTTCCCAAAAGGCTGTGCTAAATCTTTGTACCATACATTATATTGTATGATGCCATAACTCCATTTACAACTTCAAGCAACTTAAATTCAGGTTCTGCACAACGCTAGTATCCTAAGTTAATGATGCTTTGAGCAGATTTTGAAGAAAAAAAAAAATAGTAACAAGACTAATTTTAAGAAGAGTTACTTTATACACCTCAAACATTTTAAAATCATTTTCCGTTATGTTTGTCTTTTATTTGGGGGTACTTTAGATCCAAGATTCTATCAGCTAACAAACTCAACATAAGAGGAAGTTTGATTCTAAAGTTCTTTTGAAGTCACCAATCATGGCAAATATATAACCTTGAGAAGCTTCTACTTGTATTTAAGAATTACCATTACTTTTAACCCTTTACAGGAAGAAAGGAAAGGAGGAGAGAAAATATATGCATACTGAAACACATAATAAGTATTCAAATAACAAAGAATGGGAGATCATACATCTAGAAACACTTTATGCTGTATAATTTAAGAAGAACTTAAACAGTGCCACTAAGATACCTCAAAAAAGCTGAGTATTTTGTTCGCATATTACCACATAAGTTTTCCACAGCATCCTTTAAATCCAAAAGCTCGAAGCAAATCTTTCTGATGCCCTACATAAAATAAAGGAATACAAATACTCAATTACAAAAGACCAAACTATTAGCTATAAACATAGAACATCTCAGCTGCAACAACAAACGTATTGCTAACAGGACATGTCCATCTTGATCTTTTTGCTCCTTTTCTTTTTCCTTGCCCTGCCACCCCCAGCCCGGGAAGGGGGGTTGGTTGGAAGGGGAACGTGAAAAGTAGGCTATATTAATAAACTTGAGATTCAACATTACATGAAGCAATTTTTGATATACTTTAAATTAGTAGGAGAATAACAGTAAGAAGAATTTTAAACTGGAGAAAGAAAAAGCAGAGTAGCAATCTTACAGCTTCAACCAGGAAATCGCTGTGACCCATTTTGGAAACACGGTAACAACACTTGCTGCTGACATTACATTTGATATAAATCACTGGATTTAAAAAGGCACAAATACAGTGCAATTGAGGAAGAAAGAAATCGGAAACTACAGCTTTTTGCTAGAAACTCATCAATTAGACCAAATGGGACAGAATCCAGCGCACTTATAAATGGAGAAAAATGCAAGATTTTGTAGAAAGCGATTCAGCTGAACAAATTGAAGCAAAACCCACCTCAAAAATTACAGCTTTTTGCAAGAAACTCATCAATTAGTCCAATAGGAACAGAATCCAATGTACTTATATATAGCAAAAAAATTGCAGACTTTCAAACAGATGGAGTAAAGCAGAAGGTTATTGAAGCAGAATTTACAGCTTTTTCGCCAACAAACTAATCAAACAGCGGAGTAATAATGAATAAAGTAGTCTTTTCTTTTTGTCAATTTCTTTTTTTTCATCATTTTGGGAAGGGGAGAAATCAGAAATGAGGCTTTGATGACATCTATTAATGATGGCGTTGGGTGTTTAATTTCTTTTACTTTAGTGTCTTTACCTTTTCCGTATTGGACTGATAGATGGTGTCGATCTTGGACTGTGGGGTCACGCTCTCAATTGCAGGGAAGTCGTCTTCTTCTTCACTGCTCTCCATCCTCATTTCTTCAATTTCTGTCTTCTCACTCCTTCACAGCTTCCTCCTCCTCTTCTTAGCAAAGTCGTTCGTCTTTTCGCAAGAATGAAAGGAATGTCTGCGTGTCTGAACACACACAGTCACACACTCAAGGCTTGAGACTGTAAGAGCAGCTCACTACACTTTTCGGGCGGAAGATTGATGAGCTACTCTTGAATGAATAATTCGTTATCTTTTTTTTTTTTCATTTTTGTAAAACCCTTTTTCGTAATTATGCTGAAGTTGTTGGGCTTTGTGGTCTTTTGGCGTTGTTAAGGAAAGGGAAAACTCCACAAATCGTCCTTCACATATCATTGTTGTAAAAATTTAGTCCCTCAAAATGAAAATGAGTGTTTTTAGTTCCCAACATATGAAAAGTGATTGTTTTTTGTCCTCCAGCGTCTTTGCTGATCAATTTTAACCGTAATGTGTAAGTGACCCATTATGTGCTCTAAATTTAAAGGGTAAATTTGATAAATCCTTTATTACATTAACCCAAATGTAAAGGACCTATTTCTTCCATATTTACTTTATCATTATTTATTTTAAGCTTTTTGCAAGATACATGAAAGCCAAATATCTTTGTACCAAAAAAAAAAGGCCAAATATCTTGTTATATTCTTCAATTATTAACAAGCATGTGGAGGAATGCGTCAAATGTAAATACTAAAGAGCAAATACTTCTATGAATCTAATTTATAACACTATTTGTAGACCCTATAATATCTATGGAGCCACATCACTCCTATTAGGAGTTAACAGTTTTTTTCCTACAAAACAAAACTAAAGATATTTGGTCTTTTTTTTTGGTACAAAGATATTTGGCTTTCATGTATCTTGCAGAAAGTCTAAAGCAAATAATAATAAAGTAAATGTGGAAGAAATAGGCAAGAAATAGGCCCTTTATGTTTGGTTTGGGTTAATGTAATAAAGGATTTACCAAATTTACCCTTTAAATTTATTGCACATGGTGGGTCCCCTACACATTCCTGTTAAAATTGGCCAGAAAAGATGCCGGAGGACAAAAAATAATCGCTTTTCATATGTTAGGGACTATAATCGCTCATTTTCATTCTGAAGAACTATATTTTCACATCAGTGATATGTGAGGTACCATTTTTGTAGTTTTTCCTTAAGGAAAATACAGGAGTTAAAATACAGGCGGTTGAAAATTTGAAATGACAAAAAGTTCAGTTGTGCACAATAATTCCAATGTAGCGGGTATAGTTTAGTGATAAAACTGTGATTCGTTTTATTGACCCTTTAACAATTAAAGGGTCATTGCTTTTGGTTTGATTCAGAATTAATATTTTAATCAAAAACTTTATTTCTAAAAAAGGATTTAATCCTTTATTTCTCAATGATAGGTTCGAGAAAAATATACATTCTCACTATTTGGATCTAAAAGTCACTTAGAAAGTGAGAAATTGGATTATATAAATTATAAAATTGTGAAACATAATTTTTGAATTGGATTAATACTCCCATGAGTATGAGTAGAGGGTCCATGGATAACAATAGGAAATTAGGTTTCAAATCATAATTAAATCTTCGGTCTTTTATTGATAGAGAAAAAATTGATGCAAAATAGCTATTAAATGATGACTTTGGTTTATTAGAGACATCGACCTATTCTATTATTTTAACTCAGTGGAAACAAATCCCTTTCCTCAAGATCTTCTCAAAAAATAAAATAAACATAGAGAATGAAGTAACAAGAGAAATTTTTATAATCACTCTTTTCTAAAGGAATCATCTAAAAAGCGATTTGTTTTGTCTCTATTCAGACAAAAACTGACATAGACGTTATGGAGTAAACATTTTTTGTAATATTGCTCATATCCATAAAGGAGCCAAATGAAACCTAAGTTTTATGTTTGCTTTTGAATTAGAGATGCTCAAAATTCTGAAGCAACGTCGACCATAACCCCTAACCTTCTATGCTAACAATGCGGGTTTGATTCCCACTACTTACTATTTCTTCTAAATATTTATGTATTCAAAATATTAGATTCTATACTCTATAGAAATATTAGATTAGTCTTAGGACATCATTTAATATGCAATTCCCAAACTATCTCACCTACAATCCAATTCTATTTTTTAACCAAGAGCCAAAATATGAAAAAATCAGAATGAAAGGCGATAGGATAGAGGTCTTCTAAACCATTGGTATAGGTTCAAATCCTATTGGGCATAAGTTTTTTCCATATATTTTTTAGATTTAAATATTAAATATCAAGAAAATATGAATCTACAATCAGAATCCCCTTTTGATTTATATTATGTCCCATTGTTCCCATAGAATGGGTGGGCAGATAATAATTAATAATTCAATGGGAGATGTTAATATATTTGTGTCTGTCCAAGCAATCTTCTCATTTGCAATCAACATCTTTTGAGGTCTTTGTCGAATGGATATATTTCTATGAAAAAAAAAAAGAACGTCTTGTAGAAGTCTTTCCTCAAGATTTTCAAGCGAGTCTATGTTGTTCAAAGATCCTTTCATACATTATGTTAGGTATTAAAGAAAATCCAGTCTGTTTTCAAGTGGGACACCTCTTTTGATGAAAAAATGAATACCTTACCTTATCAATTTTTGGCAATGTCATTTTGGCATTTAGTTCCGCCAAAAAGGGTCTATACAAGCTAATAAGCTATAGAGGTGATGGCACAATGAGCTTCATTGCCCCTAACAAAAATGTACCATTTATATGCATGGGTTTATAAGTTTGCCCCCATAAATTGAATATATTGATCCCATTACCAATGAATTTGCTTTCAATTTTCTGTCATCATTCCTTTAAAGATACATTGATTATTAACATTTTGGCCTTGATCCAAACAAAAAATATAAGTTATCATTCCTTTGCACATTGAAACACATTAAAATTTCTAATTCTTTTGTTATTTCACCTTTAGGTGAACTTAAAAACAAGAGTGAGAAAACTCTATATACGTGGTTTGAAATTTAACAATAGTGATAAACTTATTAGGGATTCTAAAATAGCGGAGAATCCCACAGAAGAATGGGTTATCAAAACATATTTATTTTTTTTTTTGAATTAGAACTCCAAGTTTTCAAATATTTTTTGCATATTAATTAGATAATTTATTTGGTTATATCCTTAATGAGATTGTATAACAAAATTGTTTTCTATCTACAATGATGTGATCGTTTTGTAGTTTTTATATGGTAATTCTCAAGGAGAAACTTTTAAAATCATGCAAGTTCATAGTTTACACTTATATTTCATGATTTATGTAGTGAATTCATATTTTATTCATAGTTTGTTTGTCTATTAGTATCACATTTAATGTTTAATCTCAGTTAATTATGGAAATATGTTACAAAAAGAATAGTTTGAATAAAGAGCCATCTAATTTTGGAGTCAATAGTAATAGTGGAAGAGATCATTCGAAAAATAGTGGAAAACTAATTTTGTAATTATTGGTTAACATAATTTAACATGTTAAATTTGCCCCCATTAACTTGTATTTCTAGCTCCACCTCTAATTAGCTAACAATTCCCTCAACTTTACGGGCTATATGTCAATTGTGCGACTAAACCATTCAATGATACGGAGTCAAATGCTAGAAAATTCATTTCTAATCAATAATGCTATTAAGAAATTTGTTACCTTTACTCCACTTATTTGACCAGATAAGCTGTATTAGAGCATTAGTGGAGTGTGTCTTGCTGTTGTATGAGCCGTTGGATCTGTTCTCTTTCAATGCATCCCGTCGATGAGGCTTGGGTAATGAATTCAAATGAAACCAAACTCCAATTCATTGTGGATTAAGTCTTAATTAAAATGAGGGAAAATTCTATGGCGCTTTTCGGGTACCATTCCCTTAATTTATATCTCTCATTAAAGATAAATAATTTAAATTTTAAATATTTAATAATATTTAATCTAAGAGTCGATAATACTTCTTTCACTATCCAACTACAAATTTCAGTATTTCACTTATGAATATGATAACCAAAGGGACTATAAAATCTCCTTAAAATGAGATTGTATTATAAATTAGGGTTAATAACACTTTGCTCTCCTGAACTATAGAGGTAGTCACATTTTGCCCCCTGAATAAAAAATATACACTTTACGCCCCTATCCTAGTAAATGTTAGGCCATTAAAATATGTAAAAAGTTTGCTTCCAATTTTGCCCTTAATATTATTCACATTTTGCCCCTTTCAACCAAAAAAATGTACACTTTGCATTCATGATTAGCAGCTCTATATATTATATATTGAACTAATAAAATAGTATAATTATAATACTTAAATCTAACGTACTTTACACTAAAATATTATTGATGAAAAATACCATATGTATGTATGTATGTATTTATATGTCTCTGTGTGTGTATCTATATATAGTTCTTTAAAATAAACTTTCAAGTCTTTAAACTCAAAAAAAAATGAGTTATGCAAAAATCTAATAATTTGATATCAAGAAAATACTTATACCCTTTTCTTTACTCTTAAAGCAAATATAATATTTAAGAACATATTTATATCTTTTAGGTTAATTAAGTAAAAGCATGTAATTATTATTTTTCATGTGTGAACTTATATTGAACATTATCTTTTGATGTTTAGTTTTTGACAATTGCTTCTAAATTTTTTGTTGATAATGTTTTGTCAACATGTTTTTTTAATATTTTTATTAAATTTTTACATAACTTATTTTTTATTTTTTGAAATTAAAGATTTTAAAATTAATTTTAAATATATTAAAAAATATTACGGCATATTAAATTATCTATAACTCATTTCTAACTATAAATGTTTTAATCTATCTTTAAAAAAAAATTACAAGATTACATTGCAAAGAAATGTTATAGAAAGTTTAATTTGAAAAACTATATATATGATACTTTTCATCAATAGTGCTTTAGCGTGAAGTCTGTTAATTTTAAAAATTAAAATTATATTTTAACATTCTTACTGCTTCAAAATATTATATGTAGAGTTGCTATTTATTAAAGTAAAGTGTACTTTTTTTGGGCTAAAGGGAGGAAGAAAATGTAAATAATACTAAGGACAAAGTTGGAAGAAAAATTTTGACAGGTTTTAAGGGCATAACATTTACTAGAGTAGGGGGTAAAGTGTATACCTTTTTTTTTTTTTTTTGGTTTTAGGGGGAAAGTGTGAGTACTCCTATAGTTCAAGGGGGCAAAGTGTTATTATCCCTATAAATTATGGAGGTGATGGGTGTGGTTGGAGAGAATCAGGACTTTTTCAATTCTTATTACATTTTCCTATTATTCTAAGATAATTTCCTACTGCTACAAGCTAATCTAAGGTTACATCTGTATTGAATTATATTAAGAGTTATGTAAGTATTAAAGTATGCTATCATTTGTTGCTGGAATTGATTGTATCAGATAGATCTTTTCTATTAAGCTCTACGTGTTTATGAGTTTTACTGATATGTAGATGAAGTAAAACGAGTTGCATATGATTTGTTTATTTTTCAAAGGGAGCTAAAACTTTGGTTTCTCACTTGATGTATGGAGACGTTTGTCTTATTATATGTGCACATCAATTAAAACCCATAAATCAATGGACAGATCAATTAAAAGTCAGAACTCAAATTTTTATAGCCTTTTATGTTTGGTAGTGGTGAGGCATTTGCTGCTGTCTGCGTTTGACAGATACTGAGTTGACTATATGTATCTATACCCAATTTTCTTGATTTGAATATAGTGAATTACACCTTTTTTTTTTTTTAAGTTGACACAGGGATATCCTAACTTACCCCAGACTAATCTCCGTGGCTATAAGAGCCCTGCCAAGGATCACTGTGAAATTACACCTTAATTGAGTTATGATTTAGTTGTCAACTATGCAGGTGCACAGTCTGCTAGAAGGGTATTATAACTTTACCAACTCCCCTGCCACTAGAAGCTAATATTTGATTAAATTGGTTGTCTGTGATGGATGATTGATAGTGCGTTTTATATCTTTGTTAATTTTGTTGATATATTGATTGAGTAGAACAAATTGCACATGAAGTTTTGGAAGAAGTCTCATATTCTGAACTGTTGATTGATCTATATGTATATGGCTCTATTTAAGCCTAACCGTACAGAAATTAACAATGAGAAGGTATAGTATCAACCAAGTCTATTAACTTTTGCCACGGTCATAGAGGAATAGGATCATATATTTATTGATCAACTTTTGTATTACCTACATCGTACCACGTCTATAGTATCCACCAATTGAAAATATGCGTCACTTGACGAGAGATGCTAAAAGAAATCGATGACATCGTGAAGGGTATGCTGCAATGAAGGCTAAGAAAGAAACTGAAAAGGGCACGGGTTGAACGGTTGTCAAAAAACCGTTTGGACCAGTTTTATGTAAAATGTAAAAAATGTAATTTTATATGCATCCAGTGTAACTCACTTTTAACAATGTGTAACTACAGAATAAAATTTTATAAGAGCCATATATGGTGTGAAAAATGATATATAAGATGCAATCTAGGAAAAAGGCTACCACTTGAAGAGAATGCCAATCACACTTTTGTCGCTCACACTGAAACGAATGATGCCGATGACGCTATAGCTGTGAATATAGGAAGCTCTCTGGTTGAAGTTCCTCTCTACATTACACTCGCCCCATTCATCAGAGGCCTCATTGAGAGAGACAGTAATCACTGTTGGGTACCCTCACGCTATAGCCAAGGACACAAACTAGTCTATATAAATTATACAACCCTTTTTTTGGCAGAGCTTACTCAATTTTCTATATCCAATTCCTGATCAAAAGAAAAATGATTAACTGTATTACAATAACTGAGAATCGAGCTATGTACAATTGGTTTAGGTCTGATTAGGTACAATAGGTATACTCCGTGTACAATATGATATACGCCTATTGGGGCAGGTGTGTTTATATATTTATATGTTGTATATGAATAAATTTATGACTACAATAAAATTATATAATCGTATGCATACAATGTAAAAGGTACAACAATTACAATATGGTACAAAATTTTAACCGCACTTGCCCCTGATCCTAATAACCATGCAAACAATTTGCAAGTAGATAAGTTGGGAAAATTATCCTATTTTTTATCCTTTCTATTTATTATGTAGTTCCCGTTTGATAAATTTTCATATTCCTAATTTGTGGTTAAAAAAATTAGCAATCTTTATTTGCATTATTTAGCCATAATATAATTGTAACACGTTAGTAGATTATTATATCACGAATGCCAATCACTAACATGACAACTTGAGCATCATTTCTATTAATTCCCATGCCTACATCAGCATAATTTTTCTTCAACTATTCTTTGCAATTATTTATTGATGTAATACATCAAAAGTTTAATTATTATGTGTTATGAGTCCACAATCATCCTTTCCGTTTAATTATTATGCATTATGAGTCCACAATCGTCCTTTCCTTTTCTATAAGAAAAATGACAGATTTATTTTCTGGACAAACAGAGATGAAAGCATATTATACCATGTGTAACAGCTACCCCATCTAATCAATTGCACAAAATAATTTAAACTTGGAATGATAGATCTCTTCTAATGAGGTTTCTGATTAACCACATGTTACTAGGGAATTATCCTAATTGCTCATCTTATTCTCCTTCAATCATTTTAATTACCATTTTATTCTCACTAAATGTAAAAGTAAGAAAACAAAATGCTACCTTTTCAACAAATGGGACAAAAAAGAACAAAAAAAAAAAAAAATGAAAAAGTAAAATCCATTCCACATTAACAAACACACTGTGAATTTTTATCAGAACCCATCATAATTAACCATTCTATAATTCTGATAGTGGTAGTAATTGTGGAATTCAAACCAAATGGCTCCCAAGTGTTAATCAGAGTGGATGAAAGCATATTATACCATGTGTAACAGCTAACCCATCTAATCAATTGCACAAAATAATTTAGACCTTGGAAAGATTTGATTGAGTTCACCTCATATAAAATTATTGACTCTAGAGATATAGTAATATGGAGAAGATAAAATTGTTTCAAGCAATTTTATTCACATTTCATTCGATGATCAAAGGCAAATTGAAAGTTAAGCCTTTCATGTGGAAGTAAATGAAGAACATTTTCATGTTAAATGGTGAAATAAGTGATTACAATAATTTTAATAGCTTAAAATTTAAACAACTATCATGGTCATTGTAGCATAAAAATTGAGGAATGATTCCAAAGGACTTTGGCATTTCCATAAAACTTGACTTTGTCTTAAGAACCCCTAATTGTCTGAAATTTTCTAGGTAACTTTGGTACTTCTACTTTCTTGCATAATCCAATGTAATTTAAAGGTTAGTATCGTTTAATCCTCCTAAAGTTTTGTGCTATTACTATTTTATCTCTTAAGACTAGTGGTCAAATATAATGGAGTTGGTTACTCAAGTAGGAAGAACCATATTAAGCACTTAAGTTTATATCACTTTACTCATAAACTATAATGTTATTATCAATTTTCCCATAATGTTTTTTCTTAGACACTTCATTACATCATTGAACCAATTTAGCATATTGAAAAATTCTAGAAGAAAGTACTTTCCTCTCTTGTATAATTTTAAAAAATCAAATATGGAATGATTCTTCTCCTTGTTAACCTTTTCAATACTATGACAAAAAGGCCATAATTGTTCTTCTCTTTTTCTTTTCTTGTGCACTTATTGATGCCCCCCAAAAGAGAGAGAGAGAGAAGAAATAGAGCGATAACTCAATTATGGAAAATTAAAAATATAACAAAGAATCCTATATTGTTATTGTTTTAAAATCACTTCTTACTTTTCAACCTACCATCCAAATCTAACTTAACTAAACGTAATGATAATATTGGATTCTTATTTATGTTTCTTCTTTTCAAAATCGAATTTTTTTTCTCTTGGTATTAAGAAGAGTAAAAAAAAAAAGAAAAAGAAAAAAAAAGAAGAGTAGAAAAGACCTTTTGCTTTTATTATCTGGATACTCTTTAAGTAAAAAGAGAAAAAATAACCTTCCGAACTTTTTATTTTTCAATTATATATGGGAGAAGGGTATTCCGTTCAACAATCAGCATGCTGAGATGATTTCAGGATGGAGAAAATGCCTAAAATGTAATACTAGAAGGTAAAATGACCAAAACGCTATATTTTAGGGGCGTAAAGTGATAATAACCCGTAATCTAATATTGGGAAATTATATTTTAGTGTACATCCAGATTCTAAAACTGGCTGATTTAAAGCAATTAACCAGTTAAATGATGCTAGAGTTGAATATCTACCGTTAACCAAATAATCGTTCAAAATATGGGAATCTAAAACTGGACGCAAGCTAAAATTTTTTATTTGATGAATCTACCATTTGATCTAGATCAAAATTTTGGATGGACTTTATAACAAGACTACATGATACTATTTGACAAATTTTAGACTCATTGGGTTCGATGCTCTGGATGTAACAAGAGTGGATGGTTCAATTTGTGAACTTCTAATTCCTAGTATATTTTCCGTTCCAGTCCTTAACTTAATAAACTTATATTTGGTATAAAAAGGTTACACAGATATAGCTTGGATAGAATTAAATACAATGTAAATTACACTATTGAAGGAAGTACATTATGACTGTTGCTAATAGGAATCCCATTTAGATGCCTAAATTTTAATCATTTAATCTTTTCCATTTAGTGCTTTAGTTTAGATTTGGTGATGATCTTAGTTAGAATTTGAAACTGGCTATTACCTATTCGCTAGAGGATGTTAACTTTTGCATTTTTGAGTTGAAACTTTGTTGCTATTAGGATATTTGCAAGTTGGAAATATATATCCTTACTACGATTGGCCTTTCTTATTTGTATCATTGAAAAGGAAACAGTTGATTCTTTATGATATTATACACACCCATAATCTTAACTATGCCTCGGCAAAACGGAAGCTTGTAGCATTGGTTTCAATAAACACCAACTTAAGAGCTATTTGGTAAAAATTCATCAATCACAATTACTATCACTATGATTAACTAGTTAATGGTAATGTTTTTTTTTTTTTCAAGAAACTCGTAAAGTGTTTAGTAACTGAAATTCAGAAATGAGTTTTACTTTTTTTTTTTCTCTTTTTCGTCCTTTTCCTTCAGAGTAACAAAGTATTTAATCTAACAGGGTGTGTGTGTGTTGTTTCCGTTTCTGGAAAAAATATACAACTGCCTATGGCAGGTGAGTGTTGGGGGGGGGGGATGGGGTCTTCTTGTCCCACATCGCTTGATCGTGGGGTTCTTTAGCTCCTCTTAAGTGCCATGGGGGCTCCTCCTGTCACCAATTAGTTGGATGGAGTTTCCCTGTGGGTCCCGCTTAGGATGGGTTGAGTGTTACGAACCGAGTGTTTAATCTAACACGGTGTGTGTGTTGTTTCCGTTTCTGGAAAAAAAAAAAAAACAAAGTATTAAAAGCTAAATATTCAATGATGAAAGTAAGAGACAAAAAAATCATATTTTATCTTACTCATCAATATAATAAATTGACAGTCCAAATCTTTAGACTTTTAATCGAAGTTTATACCAGTGTTAGCAATATGATGATAGTGGGTGAGCCAACTCTACAACATATGAGTTACATATATTTTCGAGTTGCAATACACTTAAAAATTCACTAGTACATATTCATACTAAAAAAGCTCACTTTGCTAATAAATAGGTAACATTCATATCATATGATGTATGTATTTGTTATCTTACATTACCATAAGGCATTCTCAATGTAAGTTATACCACAATGTTTAATTCCACATAAAGCAAGATGGAAGCCCAACATAAATCAAAGCCATTATTACAATTACTTTGGCAATTAATGAGATGTGCTTTATTTTAATGCATCACAAGGCTTATAGCAAATGCATTTGCCATCCGGATAACTTTCTTCTGAACATGAAACTCGAAAATCTCCTCTAAACAAACTAGGAATGTCAAAATACTTTGATGGTTTAGAGCATGCAGCAGCTTCAGCCTCCATGACAGTATCATCTACATTTTTCAAATAACCAAGGAGTGAGTATAGTATATTTTGCTTGCAAAATCAGAATAACCAAACACACGCTAAAGTCGTTTCATTTGGGTAATAGAGAACAGCTTAAATCATTAGTGTTCTCTGGTAAAATCAAGTAAATTGGGCGAAATGGACTAAATTACATAATAAGTAAACAAGAATTCATGTATAGATATTGATAGAAATTTAGGACACAACCTCAATCGATCTTTAGAGCAAAAAGAACATGCCATGTGTTTATGAGTTTAGATGAACTACCTTTGTTCCAACTGACCAGAGTTGCAGGCCTATACCATCTTTTAGTGGGGAAAAATGAGGCTAATGACAAATGACAAGCTTGATATTGTTTTCCCCGTAAGAGGGTCTGAGTATCTTACTAGAAACGGAAAGAAGAAAGAGCAGCAAAATGATGCCAAGTTATAAACTTTCCTCGTTTCCCTAACTTCAATGCCTTTTCTACACACACACACACACACACACACACATATACACATATATGTGTGTGTGTGTGTGTGTGTGAAAGCTTTTTTCTGAATAAAAAGAAGAAAAGAAAGTCTCTTACTCAAGACCAATTTTCTTTAGACAGGCCGATTCATAATTTATAGCAAAATGGCTAAGAGGCATCCTTGCGAGTATGTAGCATTCTACAAATGAATAGGTGGAGAAAGCTTGGAGGCAATGAGTGCTTTAATTAATTTTAGGATAGTATTTAACTCTATCCTCGTTTCCATTTCGGCATTTCCCTTCTGCAAGAAACACTTTTATCATACTACTAGTACCCAAGAGGTAGTTGCAATTTTTATAAAAATCTATGACTCAGTTAATACACAAATATAGTACAACTGTTTCCACATAGTCCATATTCATACACGTGTTCATTATTTTATTTGTATTCCGTGTAATTACAGTATGAATGTTCATAAGCACATGTGCCCTTTAGACTCCGTTCATATTCACATCAACTGTTAATATGTACAAATATAGAAATTTCTCAAATAAAATAAACATATTTATTGAATTAATGTCCTCAATATAAATTGAAGTTAGGCCAGTTTCAATTTTCAGGTACCATAAAGTGAACAATTCATGGCGTTTCATCAATTGGAAACATACATATTAATCGCTAGAAGTCGTTGGGAAAAATTCTCATCTTTAATTTTATTTTTATTGCTTCGGTAAATTCTGAAATTTCTTCACACATTAAAAGTGTCATCCTGTATAAGTTAAAGCGTAATTGTAAGGATGTTGGTCCATGATTTTTATCGTTTCAGACAGTACACCCGGACAAAAGCTAACTCAATTGAGATCATGATGTTGAAATTGTCCTCTGAAGCAGGTTTTAGAGATACTAGAACTACTACCAAGTTTTACTTTCAGGGTTAGCAAATTTTGAGTGAAACATGTGGTGTTTATGCACCTTCAAACGATCACTATCAGCTTAATCTAGTTTACAACACCTTAAATAGATCAAACTATTCCTAATCCTCATAAATGTTGAAATATATGATATACAAGTAATTATCAAATGAACAGCACGTCTATCAAGCAAAATTCTCCCAAACCAGTAAATGACGAGGAGGGAAATGATGCGAAACTGAAACAAAGATGAGAGGTTACTGCCTAATAATGATACAAACTACAAAGACACGCTACGGTTAAAGAAACAAGAGCATCATATCAGGCTTCTGTTTCACCATTAGGTCCAGTACCCACTGCGTTGTAAGCTACATCAGCTGAAGAAGTGTCCATATCATTCAGTCCCAACTCCTCATTTTGCTCCCATGACCTCTCATATTCCTCAACTGGGTAATTTTAGAAGCAAAATGCTAATTGTAAGTTATTCGAGTGCACGAGGCATAATTTTATTGATGGAAAATATGAAGACATACACAAGAATCATTGGCAAACGTCATCACAGAAGAATGAAGACGTGTACTTACATGATAATTGATGATCGTCCTTGATATCATCGGTTGCAGGTGCAACAAAGGAATTTGCTAGAGCATCGTCAATAATCAAAGTCCAGGGCTCTTCCAAACTCAAAAGCTGTATAGGATAAAAGGTTTGCATTACCATAATATCTATGTCAGCTTTTGTCTGAATAGAGGCAAAACAAATTGCTTCTTAAAGTTACAAACATAAATTTCACAGATACAGACAGCTGATGTCAAGTTCTCTCTCTCTCTCTCCCTCTCTCTCTCTCTTTCTCTTATAGATGTCTTACATATTCAATGAATATGTGAGAAGAAGATAATAACAAGAACTATAAACATTTGACTAAGCATTTATGGGAGAATAATACAGCAACAAAGCAAAACAACACACTTATCCAAGTACAAATGAACAAAGATTAACTAAACAGAGTTGGAACAAAGTGTTACTTTAGCTCAGCACGCTTTTATACTTGAGAATTTTTGTGGTGACATGGGACTCACCTTGTTAAGCCTTGCTGTGAACTCCAGCCATTTGCTTCTTTTGGTGTCATCAACGCTATCTCCAAATGTAAATCCATGCATTCTCTCAAGATCTGCAGTGTTGACATATAAAATAACTGTTAAAAATATTAATTATCATTAGAAGTTCAGCACAAGCAAAAGATTTTCTAATTTGCCAAAGATTAGAACCAAAATCTTTGGAAAAGATTGTCAACACGATGGGCGATCCATTTCAGGGGAAAGCAGAATATATATTTCTCCTATCTTCCAAAATTTCCACAACAATCTGAGCCTATCAACAGATGATTGGACCTATCCTGTTTCTCTTCACAGAAATCAATTTCAAAGAGGCACCATACATTCCTAAAGCCAAGAAAACTGAAATTTTCCACAGGAACTTCATCCTGGAAGGAGTTGAAGGGGAAAAGAAGTTCCATCAGGTAGATATAAACACTCTCAGATCTTCTCCTGGTAATGGAGTCCTGAAACCCAAGGGGTTACTTTTCAAATGAGGCTTTGTAGGGTAAATGCTCCTTGAGTTTGATACAGGAGTAACATGTAAGCTTGTAGACGGGCAAATGCTAGAAAATCTGGCTGCACGATGGACACAATGGAAGAATAGGGTACTCATGGAATTTTCATGTGAGTATGCTTGTACAAGGCTAGAAAATCTGGCTGTATGTGGATAATGCAGAATCAAAGAATGAGGATGCACTTGGGAGAAGCGATTTGAAGATTCACAAGAGAAGCAAAACAACGAGGAACTAGATCCAAACTCACTCAATAAAATACAGAGTCTTTGGTCAAGAGGGAATGAAGAATTACTCTGCATTTGAGAGACCTAACATCATATTTGTGTTGCTAACAAGGAAGATGAGGGCAGGAGGAGTACAAAGTAAGGTCTAAACCTGATTGACCTACAAGATGAGAAGAGATAAATGGATGCATAAGAACAATGGACCACTCAAAAAATAGTTTTAAGAGTGTAGTCCTTCAACCGACCAAACCAAAAACTACAATCAAATAACGGCAGAGTTCTGAATTACAATTGAGAAATATTAAGAAACCAATTTGGCATTATAATCTTAGGCATCACCTGGATATCAATACAGTGAAGGGTAAAAGTCAGAGTAACCAAAGATTAACCATATTTTCAAGATATTGCATAAAAAAAAAAATAGTACAAAAAATTGGTGGATAAAGATATAAAGTGAGAATTGACAAGGAAACTTACTTTCACTAATTTTTGTAATCAAACCTTCAATAGTGGTCACAATGCCACCCAAGGTACCACTTGTCAGCTCCAAGTCAAGCTCTGGAATTTTCACACCAGCAGTATCTGACTGATTCGGCCCCATTTTTCAAGTCAGGAAACTCTTCAAGTTTATAAGTAGATTACACTAATGAAAGAATTCAAACAAAGAGCAGTTGAGTTTGTACAAATTTACATTTTAGAAACAAAAAAAGGCAAACAAAGAGGCTAAGTGCAGTTGCTCCACAGCAAGTCACATCCAAATAAGCTATGTCAAAAAGTTTTCTGGTACCAAACTTTTTGCTAAAATCCAAAGTAACAAATTTCAAAATGTAATTAGAGGGGGGCGTGGGGAAGAGGACAAACCCATGAACTCTTCTCATGCACACCTTCACTCTCAAGCTATCTAGAAACATCTAGAACAGCATGTAACTCTTACTATGGTAATCAACAAATATTGGGGTGTGAAATCCACAGAACGCAAAGAAGATACAGCACTTGATTTTTTAAGGTTATTCTAGAATTTGCATCATTAAAGGCATGATTAAAAAAAGAAAGAAGAGTATTACATATATCCTTTAATGAACCGTTAAACTGAATTGCAAGTTCAGTTATAACTGAAAACCATCACAACCTACTATTCAAACTTCATGAAAAACATTAAAGAAGTTCAAGAAAGGAAGAATGTAAATGCTATAATTTACACTAGCAATTATAGAAGATAACCTCTTGTTGGTATCCATTTCACAACATAAAAATTAAGTAGTTCCAAAAACAGTTATTATTCCCTTTGTATCATTTCTTGTCTCACGACCAATACTGTACACAATTTGAGAAAGCTATATTTTCAATGTGACACATCAGCAGACAAAATAAGGTTTCCTAGCATGCCTTTCTCGTCAAAGTTAATGGTCCTTCATTGCTCCATTATTCTTTCCCTGGAAAATTTAAAGTGGGTAAGATTGGAAAGTAGTGCTTTGTTATGTATTCAACTCTTCCAATGACACACATCTGAGACAGATGGAAGGTACAAAGCATGACACACAAAATGGGAACAGGGGTTAGACTAGTAAGAGATATATTCATAATATTCTAAAAGTAACAGTACATCATAGACGTAGATACAGAAACAAGCTCAGACTATACCTTTATCACATCTCGACTGAGATCCTTTGCATTCTCGACATGAACGGTAATTTTCTTTCCTTGAGGAGGAATACTTCCACCAGGTTTCAGCTGCGAGAAAAATATATAATCAGCAGACGTCAAAAGTGAGAGAAAATTCTAGAGCCTAGCCCATATTTTTTTGCCACTAATTCAAAGATACAACCACAGAAAAATACCTCTGAATTGCGGTAACCACAAGAATCACAGGAGGATGCCATTACTATTACTTCTTGGAAGTATGGAATATCTATAGAGGGTTAAGCTCAACAAAGGCTTATTGTGAAGGCTTACCAAATGAAACAACTACAATTGCACAAAGGAATTGCAAAGAAGTATAAGTTTAGTCAAGATATGGAGGGTTAAATTCAAAAATGGAAGAAACCACAGAGAAGCGGGTGAAGAATTTTTTACTACTTTCCATGTGAACTTACTGAATTTGTGAACTAAAAACAATTCGCATACTGGAGGCTAAACTTGTATTCATCTATCCAATTTCCTTGTACTTGTCAACCCAAGTATAATTTGACAAATGCTCATGGTCCTTCAGCCCCATCACTGAGGAGAAAACTCCTTCCAACTATACTAAAACACCTGATCGTTTTAAGTAATGCATTCTTTTGCTTTGGTTTCACTTAGGGTGTACAAATGGAATGTGCCAGCAAGAAGGGGATGATCCTACAAAAATGGGTCCTTCAAATCTTTCAAATCTTTGATGTTGGACAACTAAGAAGTTTCCAATGGCATTCCAAATATTTGTTCCAAGCAAAGCCCAGTCCAAACTGTTTCCTACAGAAAGTTCTATTAATTATTTGTGTCTCCACTACACTAAGTTTGCTAAGCAAAGGTTTGGCAACCTGTTAGATTGCGTACTACTTGTGGAGAAGACAATAGAAGAAAGGATACTCGTAATGAACATTCGACACTCACACCTGGCAGCACAAGCTCCACAAGTTGATGGAAAAGTCATCACCTGTTTAAAAACCACAAAAACATTAATGAGAACACATGAAAGAGCTCAAGTTAGGGGAACTTCCAAACCATAAGCCATACTTTCAGAAGAAGACATACCTCTTCAGGTGCAGAATACCGAAACAATGCATCAGCAATTTCCGTGCTGTTACCTTGAGCAATTGCTCGACGACCAGCTCTTGCACCAACTGATCCATGTGGTTCACTTTGGATTTGACCAGGACCATTATCTGTATTAAATGATGCTACATCCCCAGCTTCTCCTGGTTGTGATGGGTCAACAATGTATCCTAGAGATGCTTGTTGCTCAGGAGTTCTTTCATAGAACTTAATAGTCAAAGATGGGTCTGGAGATGGAGCAAACCTAAGGGAGATAGATGTACATGTCAAATGCAAAATAGACAGAAATTTCAGGAAGTGACTTTTGTATAGACCAAAAGTTTTCCTTTTGAAGGGAAACTGTTCACAATTTTATACAAAATGATGTCTTACAGATTTTCAATGAAGCTGTTACCAGCAGGATCATCAAGAATGAAAGTGAAGGATGAATTTGCTGCTGCACATGCCCTCAGTTTTATTAAGAACTGATCTATTGCATCAGCAGTTTGAGAATCTACTTTCTGAGAAAATAAGCTTGGAATTAGAGCATTTATTGTCAAACAAGGAGATAGAGCACTTAGCAACAAAAAAAGCAGAATAACTATGATGCCACAAAAGTTAAATTAATTTTAAGATACTCACCCTTCTTTCTTCTTGAAGAGCCTCAAGCTCATCAGCAGCTCGTATCAACACCCCTTCAACCTGGAAAGACACCACGTACAGATTTCATTTCAGGTTTTGACAACAGCATCTAGATGTTGAAGAAACTTAAGAGTGAAGCATTCTAAACGTAGCTTCTTAATTTCATGTGATCAAGGAATAAATTTACTCACAGCAGTTTAATCTCACCTCAAAAGCAGCCCAAGCAGTAATTTATAGGGGGCATAAACAAGCCTAATCAAGCTAAACACCCTACTGCTCACACTTGTTTGATTAACAAGCTCGAATTTGTTTTCAAACTTGGTTTGTTTATTTATTGAAATGAAACAAGCTCTTTTTATTGAGCCAAGCTCAAGTAGCTTGAATTTTTTACCTATAAATTCCAATTTTATGCTAATTAAGCCAAGCTCAGGCTGAGCTTAGCGTTAGCTTGAAAGTTTACCAAACACAAATTGCTGTTCGAGCTTGGCTTGATTAGTTGGCGAACAAAGCTTGAACAAGCCCTTGTCAGCCGAACTCGGTTCGAGTATTGAGTAGCTCAGTTCATCTTTCAACCCTAGCTGTTTGGGAGCGCAACCACTTATAATGGAACACTTTTTCTCACTACAGCTCTCAAAAAGGTGCCTTTTAATGTTGTTTAGGGGCATAACAAGTATTTTTTCATCAATTAATGTTTGTTTTTGACATTTTAAAAACAGCCTTCCATCAAGCTTTTCACAATTTTTACTTTGAAAACTAGTACAGACATAATGGTTGCTTGGACATAGACAGATAGTTATTCATGCCAAAAGATAATTTGTATCCTTCATGAATCTATATATAGATGAACCTAATTGGCAATTATTTGAAAATATAAGAAACAAGTGTACCAGGCAAATAAGCACATACGAAAGAAACAAGCTCTAAAAACATAATCCTAGTTTTAATTTTATCTTTGTCATGAAAGATCACTTTCTTCTTTAATTTCCATTAAATGTAAAAGAAATCCCAAAAGCACCAAATTTTATCCATCGGAATGAAAGTTCTTTCCATACCAAAAGCTCTAGTTTTTAAGTTATGGAGTGTGAACTACATACACCCTGAAAGTGCTTTTATTGTCTGAGTACCTTTCCAGCAACACAACTGCACCCTGGAACAGCACTGGAGTTCATTTGACTTCAAATCAACATAGAAAGCTTTGGGGAGAGCTTTTGGAGCATAAACTTCAGTTGGTTTCTTGTTTATAGATGATAATTTGCATAAACAGAGCACACTTGGTTTGCTAGATCACTTGTGTCTAAATTCAATACAGATACTTATGCAACAATTGATCAGGAAAAAATCACCAATAGCTCAAGTTATAGCAAGAGTCAGGGAAACTCCTCAGGAGTTAGTTCTGTTTCCTAAACCTAAATAAAGTTGTGACACCTTTTCACTTCTCCAAAAATAACATGGCCTTTCAGTTACAAAGCAAGAGCACAGGAAACACCCAAAAATTCAGCAGACTGCCTTGACTGAGTCTAAAGATATAGCACGAGTGAAATTGTCCAAAATGCTAACCAAATTCTAGCATTATTAGGAAGATTTGAAAGTTGTACCGTGGACAAAGAACCGCGCTGAGCCTCAGGAGGGATCTCAAAATCTAGTTCAGGTATCTGCAAAAATACATTAGCAGGAAAATGCATATTAAGTGTAACATAAAAAGGAAGCCTTTGAATAGGAAGCCCAACTGGAATATGCAGCATCAATGCAAAAGATATTCAGGATCATGTTTTAGGTGTCAAAAATTAGCAAACCCCCATGTTGCATCTAATCAGGTACACAACTCAAAGTCCTTTACAAGACTGCAGGAAGAAAGAATAGCTTGAACTACATATAAGAGACTTGTCACCAGTAAGACAACTGTTCAGATAGGGTACAGACATGTGCCTAACTTGAATAACTTTCTGATCAAATACCTTAATAGTGGCTGACTCAGATTTAACCACTTGACGATTCAGCATCTGCAACAAAATTAAATTTCCAGTCATCCTTATCAGACATGATCCAGAAACTAAATTAAAAATGCGGACACAATTAGTAGAAATCAAATAATTTAGGAATTATATATTACAAAATATCAATGTGAGAATAACAAAAAAGAAGAGGAGGCCTCGAAATGTAAGTTCCAAATATAACAGTTTGCGAAACATACAATTAGAGAATTGGCAAAAAATGATCACCAAACATAATCCGTTAACTGTAAAGCGAGCAAAGTGAACTTGTGGAAAGCAAGAAAAAGCACCTGCCCCTAGGTCAAACAGATGAAACATTTTCAACTTATAAGAAAGAGTGATTGTAGAACTACTCCTTTCCCCTATTTTTATGGACTGTAAAAGGCCATCAAATGATTACATTGGCGTGCAGAATAAAATTCACCACTGACTGAACAACATCATAGGCTGGGTCATGAAGATCAAAGTGGCATAGTCATTTTCTAAAATCAACAGCTTGTCTTATCAGAAGTATCAGAAGTCAATTTACAAAACTAAAACAAATAAAGCAGCTTAAATAAAGAAAAAAGTCATATGTCTGGAATCAGTTGGTTGATTGTGAGACTTCACGCAGCAAACTAGAATAGCCTTGAAAACTAGGTAGAAGATACACATAGTAGACAAAGTCCTACAAAATCTTGGATTTGTAGTCCCAAGCGACACAATGTGTCATAATCATTCTCACGCTCTGCAAAGCACTAAAAGATGCTTTAACAACAAAATGATTATGGGCTGTGTATTCACTTCTGATAAGTTTTATTAGAGTATAATTAGCTTCTTCTTTTAGTAACCTAAGTTCACGTGCTGTCTAACTAGATACAATGCTATCTTGAGAAAGTCAGCAAATAATAAGCTATACCATGGATAGCAGTAATTTAGATGTGACCTTTAAATGTCAACTTGAAATTAGAATCGGATATGTAAAACATATGCAGCTAAGCCAATTCCCCAAAATACCAATTGTATTAGACAGAAAAGCAATTGCATCATTTCAAAGACTAGAATATAAGTGACAACTAGTACACCTTAATTGAGAACAACCTGGCGATCACCTGATGAAATTTTCAGGCAATAATGACACCCTCGCGGTTGGAGTTCACCAGCAAATTGCACTTCATTGTTCCTTCAAAAAAGTAATAAGAGCGTAAGAAATCTACAAACCTACTTTCGAACTGGCAGCAACCAACCTCTGATTTTATCATCCTGAGGTGAAGGAGGAACAAGTTACCTCTCTCCACAATGTGAACATTCAAATGCTGCCAACAATATCTGCAACCAGAGGGAACTTATTAAGTAAGAATGTGCGGGATATAAGTGGTTTCCTCTGCAAAGTCATAATCACCCGTGAAAGAAATCAATCAATTGTAATTTTTTTTCTTTAAACCTTTCTATGATACCAGCAAGGGGAGAGATACCTTTCTAAAATGTGGAATTGCAGTCAGCAACAACCTCGTTACCCCCTGTCAGCAAAGAAAAGAGGAACTCATATCAGTAAAATGTAGAAACTTTTTTCTCATTCTACTTCTGTTTCCAGAGCAGAGAAAATTAATTTTCTCTGACTGCAGATTAATGTCATTCTGACTGCAGATTCACAAAAAAGAAAGTAAAATATCATGAAACTTGAAATGATAAAGCTCTAACAAACAAAGGGATGAAAAACAGTTCAACATTGAACAGCAACCAAAAATAAAAATAAAAATAAAAATAAAACCATCATTATGACCAAAAATGACATATGCAGCCACAAATATGCAGGAACACCATTAACTCCCTCAAATTTTTCCAACTATTATTAATTCATCCATCCTTAAGTGGACTCATAACTCCTATATTCATTGAAAACCTCTGAATTACAATAGTAAAAAATCGAACCTTTGTCCTATCTTTCTTTTATCCCTCGCATTCCCCAATTCGACAAATAAGCCTCAGAGCCTTGTTACTTGCCGTTGATTAGACAGTAAGTTAAAGGACTTTTACATTTTCCATACAGCCACAAATACGCAGGAAAACCATTAATTCTATTCGCTTCCAGCACCTACTAATAATTCGCCCATCTTTTATCCAATTCAGAACTCCTAAACTGCTCAAGGCATCCAAATTATAACCGTAAAAGTCAAACCTTTGTCTTTACTTTCTCTTCTTCTTCCCCTCGCATTCCCAAATGTGATAAATTGAACGACAACATTAAAAAGGGAAAAAAAAAATGGAAACATCAACTCAAAGCATTGTTAATTAGAGAGCAAAGTAGAGAACTTTTTACATTTTCTTCGCAGCGCATGCAGAGGCTTTCCACCTCATAAAGAGGTGTGTCGGTGGCAGCATCATCGTCGGCGGCGGCAGAGACTGCTTCTACCACTGACCTGACATCCACAATTTGCGGCTGCTCTGCTCCTCCTCCTCCTCCTCCTCCTTCTGCCTTTAGTGCTGTTGTTGTTTCCATCATTAAAAGGAAGATATCGATCAAAAATGGGAATTTGAATTCAGGAAAATGAAGAAAAAAAGAAGCTCAGGCGTCGACTATCTTTTGCTCAAGACTGCTGAAGAAGAGGAAGAAGAACCCTCTTTATATATTTTCAAATTTATTTGGAGGAAAGGGCAAAAGGGGGTGGCGCTCTCTCTAGAACTCACTTGAGAGCTGTGAACGGAACAGAGAAGACTCCATTTTTTATGAGAAATTTAAAAATACAATAATTATTTTGAAGCAACCAATAGCACCAAAGCCGTCTTAGCTCAGCCGGTAGAGCGCGTGGCTTTTAACCACGTGGTCGTGGGTTCGATTCCCACAGACGGCGTAGGCTCTTTGTTCTATGGACCATGCTTTTTGTTTTTTAACCATTTCGGTTGTTTTGTTTTTCTTTTTATGCACTAATTGACTTCTTTTGGCATATTTTTGTCCAGTAATTTGCCTCCTTGCAATATTTAAAGCAACTCAATTATGTAACTAGTGTGGGATTTGCCTTTTAGAGTTGCCTAGTAAGCTAAATGTGGTTTATAAAAAAATAAGAAATGTTGATTAGATTTATACTTATAACACACAGTTGGACCTTGCTTTAATGAAAGGAATATATTATTCATTTTTCTGTATTGCATCATCAACAAAATAACGAAAAACAAAAGTTCCTCCTAGAAAAAATTCCAATTGAATCAACTTCAAATTAAAAGAGTTCTTTTATAGGCTACTTTAATAAATTTGTGTTGATTTTAGTGATTGATTCTCTGTTCAAATTTGAAACTAACACAAGATATAAAAAAGTGGATGACATACTTTTTATTCAAATCTTATATTCCACTTTTACGTTGTGAGTTAAAATGACTAATTTTACATTAGGCAATTCACTATCTATATATTGCTCCATCTTCTTGTAAACAAATAGCATCCATCTAACAATAATGCAATCTTATACTTCTACTAGTGAGTTAAAATGACTAACTTTATGTTAGGCAGTCCATTGTTAGATAATTTCTCAATAAGTTTTATTTTTTTTTCCCACCTCCATCTTCTTGCAAATAAATGGCCCGTGATTTTGATTAATGGTGTGTCCGACCTCCTTGTCTTTTGCTAACTTGGATAGAAGAGAAAAGCTTGTAGAACACTAGCAAAAAATTTTTAAACATGAAATTCGGATACCCAGACATTCTAGGGGCCATTTGAAAAATCTACCCAGTGCTGTTTTTTTTTTTAATTTTTTTATTTTTGGTCAAAAGAGTGTTGGTTTTTACATTGGGTGTGGTTTGTGGAATTTCAACGGTTGACTACTGAGAACTGAGCCATCCATTTGGTTCTACTAACTGCCTAACGGCCATGGTGATAACGCGGGTTGCTGCCATTGTCTTCATCTCCCATTGCATGCAAAAATCAGCCCATTCCTTCTTCCGTCTCACAACTTCATAAAATCTCTGCAACTGCCCCTTCATCATCGTCAAGAACAACTACAAGAAGAAGAGCTTTATCTGTTTTTGTACTCACCACATCTTTCTCTGGCTTAATACAACAATTGTCGCATGACAATTCTTCAACTTCCTGGTCCAAGCCCACGGGGCAGAACTTTGTAGAGCTTCCGAATTCAGGTGGGGTCAAGGCCTTGGACCTTCGCCTTGGTGATGGAGCAAATCCTGTTGATGGTGATAAGGTATATGCAACTGGGCCGTGGTCCTTTGTTTTTTTTTTTTCTTCTGATTATACGACAAGGCTGCTATTTATCTGTGAAGTCATAGTTTAACTGTTTTAGGATTTCAGAAGAGGTAATCCAAGAAAGCTGTAATTTGAGCTATAATTAAAAGGTAATAGCTGAGGAAAGTCAATAAATTTCTTTAGGGAAAATAGTATATCCAAATGCTTAATTCAACTGAAGCATACGCCGATTGAGATACTGCTAAGGTTTCTATATTGAGATTTATTTTTACTGTGGCGAATTTGAGCTTGACGCCTATATCTGTCTGTCATGTCCTTACCAACTCGAATGACATAGCTGTCCGGACTGTACTGAGATTTGATTTAAAGGCTTAAGTTTAGACTTTTATCTCAACATCTAGGAAAAATAGAAGTATGGGGATAGAGAATATGTTTGTTAAATATTCCCTGGTACCCTAATTCACTAGCTTTTTATTAAGTAGTTCTTCTAAATTATTGGTTTTCTTATGGTAATTTTTCAACTTTGAGAGATAATTGTGATTAGATTTGTCTCTTCTTCCTTGTCCCCTAATAGATTCCATGACCTATTTGCACCATTTGGAGATGTTTAATATTGTTTGATTCCATAAGACTATAAATGAAAAATTGTTTCTGCCAAGTGAATAGAGACATTTTCATATGTGCCTAGCAAGCGAATTGCAACCAGTATGGTGTCAAAATGTCCCAAATTCAGGACCTTAGAATCTCCAAATGTTCTTTAAGAATTAGGATCAATGCAAACAATTCATAGACTAGATTGAAGCATTCTTTCTTTCTTTTTTTTTTTTTTTTTTTTTTGGCCTTTTTTGGGTACAATAGATTGAAGCATTCTGTTGCTTTGTTGTATTAATAGTGGATTTTACAGATACAAGTAACAGGGAGGTATTCACATACAGTTTTGTCTGAATAAATGAACAATTATCCTTCCTATCATCTTAAAGATTAGGTTAGACAGTATTCCATTAAAAACTAGTTAAATCTATGAATTTCTTGCTTTCTGAGAAGCTGGACACTGAATTGGTCCTTTGCAACAATACGATATTCATTTTATTGTTTTGTCTCATGCAAGAAACTTTGCGATTGTTTAGCATATATTGCAGATTAAGTCAGCCTCCTGGATCAAATTCCAGGTACTGTTGAACACAGCTACACTCATTTTTCCTAAACAAACCTTATCCATGCAATATACCACTGAGCGTACCTACTTTGTGCATCTAATGTAAATTCCCTCTCTGTTTGTCGTCACAGGCTCATAGCTGTAGAATTTCTGTTACTAATCATATTTACTATTGAAGCACAGGAATGTAGCAAGTCAATGGTGAATGTGATTAGGACAACCAAACTCGGCTCCAGGAGAGCTTAGAATAGAGGGCCTTTCTAAGCTCTGTTCATCTAAGTTCTGATCAATGTCTATCATATGTGTTAGGGAAAAAAAAAACAGAGAGAAGCACAGTTTACATTAAACTATCTCTCTAAGGAATCATCAGAGTGGAGAAAGGGATACTCTTCAATTGTTTTAGCTGAGTATCAACTTTCCACAACAATTGCTGCGCATGTGGAGTATTATGTTAGGAAGCTTGTTCAGATTATTACCTTCCCTTCCCTCAAGATCCTAGTGAATGCTATACTTGTGTATTGATCATAAAAATCCTCTCTCTATCGAGCAAATGAGGTTGCTTGACCTTAAAATGACATTAATGCCGATTCATATTGCCTCTGATTTACATTGAGTTGTTTTATGGTGCTTTTAGTTACGGAGCAAGATGCCTTCTTTGATCTAATAGTGCTTGCTTTGGTTGCATTGATAAGATTATCTAGTACATGGTGTTTAAGGGGATGATTAAGCAAATATACATCGTGGATCCCATATATTTTTGTTCTGTACCCTTTTTGCACTTGGCTGCTAAAGAATATGTAGCTGAGATGCACATTGATGTAATTCTTTACTGTAGTCCTTGTGCACATGTGTCTGTAGGCTTTGTGCTGAAAGTTGCATTTATGGTATAGAAAGGAACACTGCAAATTAAACCATGCTACTTTTCATGTTCATGAAAAGGTTGCAATTCATTACTATGGAAGGTTAGCAGCAAAACAAGGATGGCGGTTTGATTCTACATATGACCACAAAGACGCCACAGGCGAACCAGTTCCTTTTGAGTTCATCCTTGGTTCAGGAAAAGTAAGTCATCAAACGATTGTCAGATGAAACCTCTTGATGACATATTTTTCTCTGCAATCCCTACTAGGTGTGAAATTACAGATCGATGCTATGATCCCTTACCTTTTATTCCGGAAATTGCTTCTTATCATTTTTTATTTCTTGCTAATTCTCCTAACCATTTCATGACATTATTCCCTTCTTTCTCCTTGAACATTGCAAATGTGAATTTCAATCCACTCCCATGGGACATTCGTCTCCCTATTAGCTGCATTTACAAGCCAATGAACAGCAACTAATCCCGCATGCAGCCTGTTATATAATGATTTGGATTTTGGCCACACAATAAATCGGTATGCTATGGTTTCTGGATTTTTCCTGAAATATGTAGCTTGTTTAGGACTTTAGAAAATTTTAGCCACTTTCTATCTTGTTTTCTATTTTAAACAAATAGAAGAAAGAGACTTCAACCAAACTTTTTTGTTAGATATTCTAATCAGGAATTGCAAAATCGAAAATGGAAAGGTGAGAAAGCCTTGTGACCATGCCAGTATTACTTGTGAATTCTCTTGCTGCAAGTGAAGCTATAATGATATGCTTGCTGCATAGAGTTGTGCTTTAAAGATGCTTGGAAACTCGGAACGTGCCTATACATCTGGCGCATAAATGGCTGCTACTACTACTACTTGCGGCTCTGAATTCGAGTTAATTCCCACCAAATGCAGAAGTATAAACATGAAAATCTTTTTTTATGGGACAGATATAGATCTTGCTTATTTTATTCTTTCAACCGAATTGCATCAACAAAATAAATGTGGTAACTGAGTGATGCCTTTTCTAAACAGCATTATTCCCGCTTTCAATTTTCTTTTTCCCCTCTTCCTCTCTCTCTGTGTGTCCCCCACACCCTCCTGTAACATAATGTTCTTGTAGGTCATATCTGGAATTGAGTCAGCGGTCAGATCAATGAAAGTGGGAGGTATTCGCCGTATCATTATTCCACCATCTGAAGGATATCAGAGCGCATCTCAAGAACCGATTCCACCTAATGTATGTATGTATATCATTCACAGAGTCTTGTTCTTTTGTTTTCTAATTCTTGTTTGGTTTTTTCAAGAGATGTTATGAAATTTGGAGTGTTTTCATTGGTATTTCTCCAAAAATACATGGATAATAGAAAAGGAGTTTCCAAATACATAGTGAGAGATAGCAGTTTTACTTACTGAGTTGGTATCAAATACTATTATTGGTAAGTTCTAAGTGAAGTGAATCTGCCGATGGAACATAGGGTAAGATTTGACTTAAAATGGCAGTTTGATTGGGGATAAAAGAAATGAATGATAAATGAAATCAGCTCTTCTATTCTGGATTGTTCTGAGAGTTTGAGAGTAAAACAAATAGTGTAAGGGATAGGATGTGTTGCCATGATTTATTTTTTGTTGCTATTGGTCAATCCATTTCTGAAATTGTTAAGAGTCCCTTGACTGTTTTGTTGGAACATTGCTGCTGCAATTCCTCATGGATTGCTAACATGTAAGATGATTTGTTGCTGTTACTGTTGTATATAATAAGCATTAGTTTGTGCTGATCAGAGTAAAAATTCAAGTAGATGATATTTACTTTAATTTTCTTGTCCTTCTACACTGTCTATGAAAAAAGTCGAGCCTTAAATATCTTGGTATGTTTGTATCCAATCAACATTCTTTCCACATCCTGTAAACAAAGATCAGAAATTTATTGGGAACTTGCTCAAGCTTTTGGAGTGGTGAATGAACGATGCAGATGGAGAGTCAATAAAGGAAGATTAGAAAGACAAAAATTTGTGGAGTAAAGGAAAGCATTAGAAAAACACATGTAAAGTGCATATATATGAACTGGAATTTGGTTTCACTCCATCCTTGACATATAATTAGGTCAACTTGTGATGGGTTGCTGAAAGTTGCACTCAGCAATGGCTTCCCATGATTTCCTAAATCTTATACTGTTTGGCTTGATGCTAGGTGACTGATGAGGGAGGGAGTTTTCTTCTCTAGTTTAGTCATTGGACTTCCCCACTATTTTTTTTTTCTTTTTTTGGTCTTCTACCTTCTTTCCCCTTTTCTCTCTGAGAAACATTAAAGGAGAGAAATGGTGATGACATTACAGATGTCTAGAGAGGTGGAGAATGTTTCATTAAGAGAAAGACAGAGGTTGTATGTTGTGCCTTTACTCAGAAAATATTGTAATGACCAAGCGAGTGAGCGAGTAAATAGAGGTTAAGATCCCAAGCAATGAAACCTCAAGGAAATGAGGAGAAACTTGCAAGCAGATATTAACTTTGATGATAACAGCCTCATTCTGTTAGGACAGATGAATTGTTCTCCAGTTGCCTAAACCTCAATGCTAACATGAGGGTAAGAGGGTTCTGCATGTTGGGCAATTTAAAAATTCAAAACTCAGAGCTTATACCTTAATAAGTTGAATCATAGGTGCATCATCTCAGCATTTTGCACATACTTCTTTTATCATATTCATATCTTACATTTTGGCCTTACGTGCATTTGCCCTCTCAAAATATGTAGGAGAGTTTGAAACCGTGGATGTTGTGTACCCTTTATGTAAACTCGCACCATGGGGAGAAATGCATAAAAACCACAGAAAAACCAGAAGATAGTGAATGGTTGAACAGCTTGAGAAAAGATACATGCTGCTTATGAAGTTTGGGGATTTGAGTTATCATTGATCTATCTCTAGGATATGCTATTCTCTTTTTTCTCTTCCCCTCTATCCATGTAGGCAGTGGAACACTGACAAGAAAGAATGAGTTTAGATGCTTCTTTTCATGAGTAACGCAAGGCACATATGCATTTCCTTTCAAGAAAGTCTGGTATATTCTCTTTTCTAAAGGATCCATGTCTCAATAATTTCACAATTTGATGCATTAACTTTTCCCAGCCTGGGAGAAGTGGAGGTTTAAATGAGGCAATACTGCACCTATATGTGTCAGTGTCGTGATGTAATCCATTAAGTTTGTTCATGAGAATGATCTATTACTGGAAAAGACAGTGAAGGCCTTCTGTTTCAATGAGATTAAATATCAGATTTTCACTCAGATTTTGTCTGAACAAGAAGTTGCACTGGCAAGTTTTAATTGGCATCCAAGGTAAATTGGACCATGTTTTGTAGCTAAGTTGAGCTTAATTAAGCTTCTTTTCTATCTCATCAATGAAAGCTCCATTATCTTGTCTCCTTTATATGATACAGCTAATCTAATTAATTCTTCCATCAAATTTATGGCTTGATTTGGTTATATTCTGGTGTTCAGTTTTTTGATAGGCAGAGGCTCTTTACTACCATTTTCAATCCAACTCGTCTTGCCAATGGAGAAGGATCAACGTTGGGGACACTTATATTCGATGTAGAGTTGGTCAGCTTAAGACACTGGTAATCCTATGATACAGGAGTTAACTTCAAATCTCTATTGTATTCTGGTATTCACCTTAATATCAAATTCCTATGCTGTTTCATAGGTTTCTGAGTTATTAAGAGTTAGGGTATTTTTTGGGTGCATTTCATGGGCATTTCTCTCTCTTATTAACAGTTTCACATTGTGCTGACAAAGGTATTCCTGAATTTCCATGCACAGAGTTCTTAGACCAGTCAATGTTTTTTATGTGGTTACTTCATGTCAAATCCTATTCTCAGCCAGGCATTTTGTCTGTCTTAACTTTAACTTCTTGTTAAAAAATTTTACAGAAATTTCCAGTTGAAGTTTCCACAACATCCTTTATCTCAAGGGTCAGTTTTCAAACTTTGCACCCAAAAAACAAGAAAAAAAAAAAAAGAAAAATCAGTTGAAACAGAAAGTGTAAAAGGAATAGAATCCAGATGGTGATCTATGTCCTGTCGTATGTCCGACTTATAACACCTTCTATCTATTGTGATTGGAATTACCAGTCATAGCAAGATAAGAATGTATCCACATTCTTACATAAGGAGCGAGCACAAAAATCCTGTCTTTTTGCCTTGTGTTGACGAGACTTAACTGGCTTGGAACTGCTGGATTTTCTTGTTCAAATGGAAATTTTCATGCTGAAAGTATGAGTGCATATCAAATCTACAAATATCATGTTGCTAATTTATGTTTTCAACGAAACAACAAAGCAAAAACTTACAGGGAGTTCTTCAAATTTTCTGCAGTTATACTTTGAATTTTGCCGAAGTATTTGTAAAGTTTAGATCATTTTTCTTGCAGAATTTGACTACCTGCTGGCTGATAGAGTGATAAAATTGACTGTATAACAATTCAAAAAGAAGGAATTTTTGCATGAGATGAGTTGACAGAGCTGACTGAGATTAAGTAAACCTGAGGAGCAGCAACATCTGGAATAAAGATCTTTTCACTTGCGTGAAGTTAATGAAGCATTTGTCAATGGACAACGTTTTAGTTTGCAGAAACTTTCATGAGAATACAAGTCTGAAACTTTCAGCAATCAGCATTTTGTTGCTAGGAGTACAAGATAGTTGTTTGCATTACTCATCTCATTTCACTTCCAGTGGTTCTCAATACATCTTGGCTTCAGTAATCAAACTAAATCTTGGCCTGCTCAAAGGTGACAAAATCCTGATCTTATGTCTGTAGTTGACTTGTAGGAATTCTAAGATATTGCTACCTTGGTTTTACATAGTTGATGACAGATTAATTTTGAAACTCATTCAGCTTTGGTTTTTGCTGACGATTTTGTTCGAATCTCTTAAGTAATGGCGCCACTTATTTCGTTAAGATTTTGGGCTGGTAAGTCCATTGATCTCTAGCAAACAAGTATACCATCACTTGTAACTTCAATTATTACCCACTCATAATTCTAGTAAGTGGTGGCTACTGTTGTTGATCAGAGAATAATTCATCTTGCAAATAGTATTTGATTTTTCTCAAACACTCAGCTAGTTATTAAATGGATCCAAATTGGTGTATGGATTTCATCGAGTCATGCTTGTCAAACAAGTTAGTTCAGTAAAGAAGCATATCATACATTTTTCCACCAGGACAAGCATTACAACATAGGAAGCAAAAGTACATGTGAGATTAGATGCTATCTGCATCGACCAAGAAGGTGGTTATGGGAAACAACGTTGGGAACCGACAACAGTGACATTGAGCTGATGATTGCCGTAATCACGCTGGTCATCTTGAATTTGCTTGACAGATTCCATGGCAGAAGCGCTGCACCATTTCAACTCAATCAACTGTAGAGTAGAAATTTCTCCAAAACAAGAAGGGATCACCTCGAGCTGCTGACAGCTTAGCACCACAAGTTGCTCAAGGCAGGGCAGGTGCTCACTAGAGGCACTCCATTGTACAATATCCAGAGAGTCCAGTTTCAAGAACTTCAGTTTCTGGAATTCACCTTCTCTCATGTCCCATTGCTGGCCCTCAAATGCCTTGTTGAGTAATTTCAGAACCTCAAGTTTGGGTAGTTGACTGATGACTGAAATTTCATCCCATGGTAGGCGAGCATTCGATATTGTCAACTTTTTCAGATTTGAAGGGAAAGTAAACTTAAAAGGATTTGGCGCCCTAACATGGAAGGACATCTTGAGAGATTGAAGCTCACGCAAGCATTCCAATATTTTAAAGAGATTGCTGGCTTCACAACATTCTTGCCAAGTATCTGAAAATATGCATCCTAGCTTCTGAACACCTGGTAGCATCCTCATCAACTTCTCAACATTTCCATGCCATATATAAATCGTGGAGAGTGATTTTAAGTTATCCAGCTGAGAACAGTCCTCAAAAAATTCTTGACTGTAGTGTTGGATACTGAAGAAACAATGATCCATTGTAACATCCCGCAAGCATACCAATTTCCAAACAGCCTCTGGCATCGTGACTCTACCAATTGCTCCACAGAGATGTAAAGTTTCTAAGTTTTGGAGATTGCCTATTTCAGAGGGGATTTTATTCGTGCAAATTTTAATGGCTAAATACCTCAGATAGACCAGCTCAGCTATCTTGACAAGATCAGAAGTGTCAGCACTATTTCGGAATAGGACATTTGCCAAATCCAACACCCTGAGGTATTTGTACTTGAGAACAGAACCATAATGTAATCGCCCATGTCGGGTAATTCCACTCCCTGTCCCTGGCACCTGTTCTGTGAGATAAACTCTAGCCATGGGCCCCGAATCGGAGAATATCTCCTGTTTAGGGAGACTAGTATCTCCAATTCTGGGAGGCAAATGCCTCAACTCCTCCTGTTTAGGCACATCCTCTCTATCTCCAGAGTGTTTTTCTACATCAGACATATTATAGCACATCAAAGAACATATCTGCGGCTCCTTGGTTGTATAAAAAATGCTCAAAAGATTCTGTTCATGCCTTTCAAAATCACCATGAAGAACTGAAATTCCACCAGGAATGTGTTCCCGCATTTCATATCTTTCTTGCTTAAGTATTGCTGAGCAAAATTCTAGTAGCACATCATGAACACGACATTCTTTGACTCCTCCTTTGGAACTTTTTCTGGTAACCAGTACGAGGCTTCTATCAATTAGATCATTCAGGTAACTCTCTGCCTCTTGAATTAAGCTCTTTTTGCCAGAAATTGGCTGCTGAATAAATCCTTCAGAAATCCACAACCTTATCAGTTTGGATACAGAAATTGTTGTGCCCTCTGGAAATGTTCCCAAATACCAGAAGCATGGTTTCAAATGATCTGGTAAAAGCTTGTAGCTTTCTTCTAAGATGTCCCAGAGTTGTTCCTGTATGCTTTGTGACCTGATGAAGGTTTTAGCAACCTTTTCCCAAGAATCTTTTACTTTCTTCGTCCTGTTCAGAGTTCCAGCTATCAGAACCACTGCAAGTGGGAGCCCTTTGCAACTGTAGGCAACATGCTTTGAGATACTTGACAATTCGTGAGGACAAGTTTCTCCATTAAACAGCTTTAGCCATAGCAACTCACAGCTCTCTTCATTGGAGAGCAGATGAAGAGCATAAGAAAAACTATTAGCTTGTGTTGCAACGGCCTGGCTTCGAGTAGTACATAAAATTCTACTCCCATTCTCATCATCAGGGAAAATTGAACGTAAATCACCCCAGGCCTCAATATCCCATAAATTATCTAACACAATTAGGTACTTTCTGTGCTTTAAACTTTGGTAAAGCATTTGACCAACATCTTCTTCAGTGATGTCGTGGCTTTGGTTGGTATGCGCTTGATAGGTTTGACCTAATATATTGGACAACAAGGTCTCTTTCTGGCAAACCTGGGATAAGTTACCCCATGCACGAACTTCAAAGTAAGCATCAGCAGAAGGATGCTGATACACAGCATTGGCCAAAGTGGTCTTACCTATTCCTGCCATGCCCACAATGGAGACAATCTTTAGCTGGCTTGATCCTTCAGTAAGCAGCCCAACTATCTCTGCTACAGCAGCTTTCCTACCGACAAGTTTATTGGCATCTTCCTCTATTTTGATTTGCATCCTATTGTTGGAACAGTCAGGTGCATTGATAGATGGGGGTTTATGAATTTGTGTTGAAGCATCAATAGAAGCCTTGGAAATGCTGTGGACACCACTGTGCAAATTCATCTTCAAAATAGTTTTCACCTCTTTCTGCATTACCTTGATATCGTTTGTGATGACAAAGATGCCCAACCTATGAAGCCAGAGCGATCCTTCACCTGCCATCAATGAATCGAGGATGTATTTGGCTTGGTAGGCTGCATGGTTAAACCGTGTCAAGAGAAATTCTATTCGTGAGTTCCCCATCAGCTCTGCAACTCCGCTCAAACATTTTCTCAAGGTCACCATTTCCTCATTCAACATTACAATTTGATGCTTCAATGGATAATCAAAAGTTGCCAATTTAACTTTCTTTATAAGGAAATCAATGAATTCCTGCTCGTTGCTATTGGGACAATGAGAACGCAATGATGGAGGTAAGTGTTTCTTAAATAAATCAGTTGCTTGTTGATGGACCGTTTGAACAGCTTCAAGCAACTCATGAAGGGCACGACTCCAACAATTGGTCATTGCTGATTCTTCATACCCCACTTTGTCAGGAGAGAAGTAAATGAAGAATCCAGCGTCCACAATCAAGGTTACCATCGAGAGATGAAGGGATTCTTCTAATTCTTCAGTGGGATTCTTCAATAGCATATCCATGAGCCTGATCCTAACAAACCGTAGCTCATCAGCCAGGATCTGAATTTGAACTTTTAGCTCCTCAATGAATCTAGCCTTGGTTGACAAAAGCATTAGTTTAGAAAAGAGACAGCCAACGAAGCCCAGAACATGCCCATCCCTAGTCAGCTTTTTATCTTGCAGTCTCATCTGATCAGATCCACCACAAACCTCTTTGAGCTGTAGCAGGAGAGAGTTAAACTTTCTTATCAGATCACCAGCCACAAACTCATCATCCATTAAACAGAGGAAAAGTTTGTATGAGATTTCCATAGGAAGCTTCCCAACAGAATCCACGACATTTATCGATTTAGAAGGTACAAAAATAAGACGAAGAAAAGTTTCCAAATATTTTAGCTTCTCTTCAACTTCTGCAAGTTCTTCCCTTTGCCTGATAATTCTTTGGGCTCTAGAGACGATCCTGATATCCTTGAGATTCTGTAAGAGAGAATTCAAGTAACGTATCAGATGTTCATCTTCGTACCTCCTACAGTACATTACACGTGGAAAAGAGGTGAGAAGGATGACAATGCGAGCAATTTCTTCCTTTAAGCTCTTCACAGTTTTCAAATTGGAAGCAACAAGCTGCTTCAAGCTTCGTACTGTTGGCGGGGGCTCAAAGGACCAACTCACCTTTCGGACCACATTGACCATATGCTTCGCAAGTTCTTGGATTTCTTGGTGTTCAAGGGGCCAGTCGGACAAAAACCTGAGACACGGCCTCAAGATGCTTATTAGGAGTCTAAGCGTTTGAATATTGTCCTTCATTTCAGGATCGGAGCAGCCATTTTCTAAGTCAATCAGATAGTTCAAGGGATCTATACCGTGAAGGGCAGACATCCGTAGGTATAATTTCTGCGTATGCTTTTCACTGATTTTTGTGGAGAAATTGAGTGTGTCTAGCTAGCTAGGTAGCAAGAGAAAGCAGACTGATAAGAACAGGAATGAGCTCATAAGATGGCTAAAGGGTATGGAAATTGATAACGCATCAGAAACCTCAATGCCTTCTCAAGATAAAGAAACCAAATTGAATGAACCTGAAGGAACTAACTATGGCCAGATGTGGCTTGATGGTGATATAGAAGCTGAAGGGAAGGGTAGAGGGCATAAGCATGTCAACAGTAAAACAGAATCTAAAGACCTCAGAGAAAATGTGATGACTAGCGAATGCAGAAAGCAGAGCAATGGAAATTATCAAGGAAAAGATAAAGGGCGAAGGAGCTGGAAAAGACTTGTTCAAGTAAGTAAGGGATAGGATACCATTATTCTCCAACAAAAGAAAAAAAAAAAGATACCATTAAGTAACATTACTAACACGTACGGAACTAAGAGAGCATTTGGGAAAAAAGAGAATTGAAGGAAATGATTTGAGTGATAGGGAGATGGAGCTAAGGAAGAAAAGTAGGATTATGGATCAAGAAGAGAGTTTTATGGATGTTTCTAAAGTGGTGGATCCCTCCGGTAATATGGCTTCAAATTCCCAATGGGAACCCCTTGACAATTCTCCGGCGCAAGAGGTTGTTAAATCCCACTCCCCTTTTTTAAAGTGTTATGAATAAAGTGAAATAATGGATTAATTTTGGCTTGGCTGGGAGTCTTGAAGTTTCTTGAAAATTTTTGACCGTTGCGCATGGCATTACAAACAATAGTGTTTTGAAACTATAATTTTGCATAATCATTAGATTCAATGTCAACTGTCAAGGTTGTACTCCAATAATATTCTACCTATAAATAAATGCTCAAATAACATATATGATACATTGTAGCACCTGTGTTTCTAACTCTTGATAAGGAGGCTCTTCTACCATATTCTACTACTATTAGACTAGTGTTAGATATGTTATACGTATTTTATATGGAGTTAAAAATGATGCTGCTTTAAGGTTTTTGTCTAACCATTGGTATAGATTGGGGTAAACTACAATCACAAATAAGTTGGAGGTGATGTGCTAAAACATATAATATCGAATAATACTTTATAGACGTAAACTTTTTTTTTTTTTTTTGAAAAAAAAAGATCTAATTAGTGCCTCAATCTTTGCAGTTAAACTTTTATGGTATAAAAATTTTACATTTTCTCATGCAATATTGAGGTAAGATAATTTAGCTCATATTCTAATTGGATTTAATTTGAGTAAGTATTCACATTCACCTACTTATATTTGGCCCAAAATCAACGCCAAGTCCCAACATTTTTCTAATATGAGCTAGGTGATTAGAATGGCAAGATATAAACGAAGAGGGGAGAATAATTTCAACCATTGGCCGATACAAAGTAGGAACCTTTTTAGAGGAGGCTGAAATTTTTGATTCCCATTCACTATTTGGTGTAATTGAGAATGAATAATTTCTCAGTAAAAGTGTTAATTTTGATGAGGAAGAAATTATTGCTTCAATTATGGGGTGGTTAAATTTGTTAGAAATTGTGCAGTTGAACATTTCTTGTGTTGGAAATAATTGTCAAGTTGAAAAATATGTGTCTTGGTTTTTTGAGAATTGCATGGATCCAGATGATTATCATGTCAAGACCGTGGTGGCTTTAGTGGCATGTATGCATGCGAATATGAATATTGGCACCAGTTACAATTTGGAGTGGCACCTTTTCTATACCGCAATACAGCGTTCGACTGGTTTTTGAGTTTAGTTTAATAAAAACAATAATGTCGATAATATTATCCCAAGCCAATTAGGGTTTTATTTATTAAAAGGTGTTTTCCTTAAATTGGGTATTTATATTCAATCTATGTTCCGTTGAATTCTTGAAGTTGCACAGGAATTGCGTTCATATTCAAATCCGTTAGTAGTATTGAAATTTGAAGTCAAGGAGTGATTTATAGGCCTCGTATTTAGGTGAGTAGGACCTACAAACCAATCATAAAATTGGTCATTGCATGGGGAAGAAAGCTAGTTTTGCTCCCTCCCTGTTCCAACCAATAACTTATAAGTTGTCCCACCTCAACTTTCGTGTATGCTACCTTTCGTTATCGACAATTTACAGACTTGTGGCTCTGGTCTACTGTAAATCTATGTGAAATAGTTGTAATACTCTATTAACACATACATAATTATTATGCTTTATGCATGTGACGCACATGAATAGTAACACAATAGCACACTCCTATTCCTATTGTAAACGCGTACCAGCAGTTAAGAAGCAATTACAACTTATTTAAAAAGTATTACTCTTCTGAACGGCTGGCTGACAATTTTCCATGCCTGCATCCTTGTTTGTTCGTCAAAATTTTGGATGTTATACTTAATTCCGTTGCATCCTTATTTTATTTGCCAACAAGGGAGTCAGGTTTTTTATCTATGCAATCTTCAATTTATATTTGACTTTTGTTTTCTAGCCAAAAAAAAAAAAAAAAACGGAGATTGATTGCCACTTTTGTTTCATTTCATAATAGAATTCACCAAAAGCAATTTAAAGAAAGAAAGAGAAAAAAAGTTGGTTGTGACTTTTGTTTTATTTCACCATAGAAATCACCAATCTATAAATTTCTAAGTTTTTTTTTTTTTTAAGGTCAATTATACTGTCTCAACTCCCGAGCTCTCACCTAAAATGAGCAAAGTGATCAAAAGGGCGTGATATAACCAATGTTTTAAAACTTGACCGCCAAGAACCGGTGGAGGTGAGGTTCAGCGGTTCAAGCTGTCCACCGGCCGGTTCACTTCTCCTCCCCTCCCCTCCCCTCCCCTTCACCGCCTCCCCTGGTGATCATCGCTCACAAGGGGAGGGAGGGAGGGGAGGAGGAGGAAGAGGAGGAGGGAGGAAAAAAAAAAAAAGTAAAGGGAAGAAGAAAGAAAGAAAAGGGAAAGGGAAAAGAAAAAGGAACAGGAAAAAGAAAAGGAAAAGGAAAAAATTAAATCTATCACAAAAATTTTTACACATCCAAAAATAAATTTCTAAAATTTCAAAGAGGTTCTGAAAAGTTTTCTACAAACACAAAAACTCATTACCAAACGGCCCATGAAAATTGAACATAAATTTTCTAAAATTTGATAAATGTAATTTCTTTCAACTATACAAAAAAATAGCCTGAAAAAATTTGAAATATTAGATACATTTTTAACCGAAAATTGGGAAAATAAAAAAAAGAAAACCAATATCAATAAATGAAAAGAATTCGAATTTTCAAATTTTTGTACTCATCTAGTTTCAAAAATAATTGTTGGTGTGGTGGTTAAGACATTTGTATCTTATATATGAGGTTACAAGATCAAATCTCACTACCACCACATTTTATATTTTCAAAAAATGGAAAAAGTCAAAAAACCGCCGGTTTGCGATTCGAACGGTTCTCACGGTTCGACCGGTTCTTGACGGTTTTTGGCCATTTTCGGCTTTTGAAGAGAACCGGACCGGTGGCATGGCGGTTCATGTCCGACTAATGAACCGGCGGTCCGTCCGGTTCTGAAAACACTGGATATAACAGGAGAGCGGAGAGTGACTTAAACAGTTTGACTGATACAGAGTGGGAACACATTTAAATTTTCCCTTAAAGTGTATCCGCTAGTAGAGATTGACCGGCAAACGTGGTTCTGCGATCATTGCAAGTGGAATCCTTGGATGAGTTGCGAGTTTCATGCCATGAAGCAATTTCCAGTTGAATCCATGCAACAGTTTGCCAACATTGATCCAACAAGTTGGATTCCAAGGTTATTGCCTAGGCACCTCCTGCGACCTGAGCCAATTGGCAATAGCATAAAATTTTGTCCCTTCATGTCAATATCCTTCTCCAAGAACCTCTCTCTCTGGCATGATTTCTTCAGTACTTTGAGTTCCTCCCTATACTACACGTGTTTATAAACACCGTTGTTCCTTTAGGAATGTGATAACCAGCTACAGTAATACAATCTTTGATGGCTTAACGGGGGTGAAAGTAACATTGCCAGTGGATGCAACCTAAACAATGTTTCCTTTAGCTGCATTTTACAAGCCAATAAACTGCTAGTAATCCTGCATGGTGCCCATTAGACAATGGTTTAGACAATATGTGATGGTAATGGTGTCTGAATTCTTTGATCTCTCATTCTTGGCTGTACACTAAATCAGTATACTATAGCTTCTGATTTTTTTTTCATGGGATATTCTGATTTCTAAAGATCCACGCCTGGATAATTTCACCAATCGATGCATTAACTTTTCCCGGCATGGGAGACGTGGAGCTTTAGACGAGGCAATATTGCATCTCTATGTGTTGTGACGCGATCCATGAAGTTTGTTCATGTAAATGCTCTTTTACTGGAAGAGATAGTGAAGGTCTTCTTCTTCTATGAGATTAAATATCTGAATTTTGAACTTAGATTATTTTATCTGAGCAAGAAGTTGAACTGGCAAGTTTTAAATGGCATCCAAGGTAAAACGGAAGGTATTTTGTAGCTAAGTTGACCTTAATTAAGATTATTTTCTATCTCATCTTTGCAAGCTCCATCGTCTTAAGTTTCCTTTATATGCAGCAGCTAATCTAATTAAATTTTTCATCAAATTCTGCCTTAATTTGGTTATATTCGGGTGTACAGTTTTTGATACGCTGCGGCTGTTTACTTACTGCCATTTTCAATCCAACTCGTCTCGCCAATGGAGAAGGATCAACACTGGGGACCCTTAAGAGTTGGTCAGCTTAAGATACTGGTAATCCTATGATACAGCAATCAACTTCAAATCTCTATTGTAGTCTATGGTAGTCACCGTAATCTCAAATTGCTATTCCACTGCGTAGTTTCTGAGTACGCTAATAAAGGTATTCTTAAATTTCCGTGCACAGTTCTTGGACCGGTCTGTCTTTATACTCCCTCCCTTTTCTTTTAATTGACGTTTAAGAAATTTGCTCTAGTGTAATTTTATCTGTTTTATAAGCCCCATACAGTATTAATTATTTTTTTACAATTTTATCCTTTTATATCTCATTTCCAATATAGGGTTCTTAATTACTCCTAATGGTCATTGATCGAAAGAAAATATATCGTCAGTACAACTGGATGAGTTAGTTTGCATTGCTTTTGGCCTAGTAAAACAGCACCATTTAGTACTTATTGAGAGAAAACATGGGTGAGTTGGACAATTAATGAGGGTACAAAAGGAAAGTACTCCCTTTTTTTTAACTGACGTTTGAAGTTTTGCACACCAATTAAGAAATTTTTTTCACTGCTTAAATTTATACATTACTTTCCTTTTGTTCCATCATTAATTGTCCAACTCACCCATGTTTTCTCTCAATAGAATACTAAATGGTGCTGTTTTACTAGACCAAAAACAATGCAAACTAACTCATTCAGTTGTACTAACGATATATTTTCTTTCAATCAATGACCACTATGAGTAATTAAGAACCCTGTATTGGAAATGAGAGATAAAAGGATAAAATTGTGAAAAAATAATTAATACTGTATGGGGCTTATAAAACGACAGATAAAATTACACTTGAACAAATTTCTTAAACGTCAATTAAAAGAAAAGGGAGGAAGTATTAGTAATATCATAGGTGCTTTGCACGTGATTGTGTTTTTCCAAACTTTTATATTTATTTTATACTGAAGTGTTTGGTGAATTGTTGATTGCCAACATATACAAAGCAAAATCCATTAAGTTACAATTTCTAAGTTCAACCTTTAAGAACAGTATAAAAAGCGTAGTTAACTTTGATAATAGATTTCATATCTTGAGTGCCAAATACAAGCAAAACCTGTTGAGTTATAATTTGTTTATCTAGCCTTCAGAAATGGTATCAGACATGATTCACTTATGGCTAGAGATGTTATTTTGAATTTCTAATTTGCATACACTAATGAGTCTGCTGTTTTTTTTTTTTTTATATAGTCTCACAAATTATAGGACTATTATGTTGGTTCTTTTTTAACTTTCACCATATGAAGACATTGTTATATGGGGTAATAATAATGTATGCATGATGATGAAATCAGAGAAAAAGATAACATTGGAACTATTAAATCATATAATAATAACAATCATATCAGTGGTCAAACTATGAAACCAATATTATATAATAATAACGATCATATCAGTTCTCATGTGACAACCATATAAGTCCTCGTATGAGTAAACATATATATTGCTATTATAATAGCGAAAATAGTAATGGAGGATACTCTCACTCGTACAAGTAAGCGCATAGCATATTGTTACATTGTAACAGTGAAAATAATAATACAGGGTGTTTGAAAGCAAATCAAGCACATGATAAATCTAGAAAAAACCACAATCACCAAATTTTGTATCATAAGTATATGAGATTATTGTCACATAACTTACGCCACTCTTCATATGCTTATAATTCACCAAAGCTTCTAATTATGGTTTTAGTTTATTATTTTTTAATGCATTTTGATTTAACAAATTTTCATTCGAATGACTTCTTAAAATTTTCTTAATTTGCTAAGAATAATTCATAGATATTTCTTAGATGATAAATTGAACAGGAATTGAGCATAACTAAATTTTACAGACAACATAATTCAGATGATTAAGAATTATAGCATTTTTCATTCTAACTTTGTTGCCATTTTCTTTTCCTTCCTCATTGGAGATGTCTTCTAAACTGCATGCTGCGTGGACTTGATCTAATTTCATTGAAAAAATTCAAACACAAGCAACTTAGACTCCTTTGTATCAAGGAAATTTGAATTTTATCTTTGGTGCTGTTTGAGTTGTTTTTTTCAGCTCTTTGACTAATTTTTTGCACAATTTATTTCATTTAATTATTAGTTTTCAGTTTTAGGGATTTTTTTAGTTTATTTGCTAGCTCTCAGTGATGAATTTAATTATTTCATTACGCTATTTCAGTTACAAAATATTTTTGTAGCAGTTAATTAACACCATTGGCATTCATTCCTTTATCATTATTGAACTACAACTATTTTGTGAAGGGTAGTTTGGGTATTACAAAACCTAAGACAAAATTTTGCTTACACTACTTACAGTCCTAAAATCTTCGTACTTTTATAACGAGTATAGATAGATATAGATATAGATATAGATGGTCACTTCATATCACACCTTATTCTCAGCTAGGCATTTGACTGCCTTAACTTTTAAGTTCTTGTTGAAATTGTACAGAAATTTAGGTTGCCTGGAGCTAACACTTTCAGCTGAAGTAGAAAGTACAAAAGGAATAGAATACAGATGATGATCTCCGTCGTGTTGTACGTCCGATTTGTAGCAATATTTTTACTCCTGCCTACTGTGATTGCGTTACCAGTCATACCAAGATAAACTTAGTAATGTATCCACATTCTTACATGGAGAAGAGCACAAAAATCTCGTCTTTTCACATTATCTTGATATGACTTAGCTGGTTTGGAGCTCCTTGGTTTTCTTGTTGGAATGGAAATTTTCGTGCTATAGGTAAGCATGGCTATCAATTCTATGAATACAATGTTGCTAACCATGCTTGCAATGGGACAACAAAAACTTAAAGGGAGCTCTTCAAGTTTTCTGCAGTCATTCTTTGACTTCTGCCAAAGTATTGCAAAGTTTAGATATTTTTCTTAAAGAATTTGACAACCTGCTGATGACAGAGTGATAAAATTGACTGCATATCAATTTGAAAAGAGAGAATTTTAGCATGAGATGAGTTGACAGAGCTGACTGAGCTTAATTAAACCTGAGCAGCTGCAACATCTGGAATGAGAATATTTTCATTTGCTTGAAGTTAATGGAACAATTTTTTACTTTCAGCAATCGGCATTCTGTTGCTTGGAGTGCAACATAGTAGTTTCCATTACTTATTTCATTTTGCTTCCATTCGTTCTCAATGCATCTTGATTTCGGTAATCAAACTAAATGTTGGCCTGCTCAAGGTGACAAAATCCTGATCTTATGCCTGTAGTTGACTTTTTAGAATTCTAAGACATTGTAACTTGGGTTTTACATAGTGATGATAGATTAATTCTGACAAAAAGATTACTTCAAAGATTGTATTACTTGTCAGAATTCTAAGCTTTGGTTTTTGCTGATGGTTTTGTTCGAATATCCTCTTAAGCGATGGTACCGCTTCTTTCATTAAGATTTTGGGCTGGTAAGTCCATTAGTCTCTAGCAAACAAGTACATTATCGCTTCAATTATTCCCCGCTCATAATTCTAGTAACTAACAACTAGTGGCTACTGTTGCGGATCAGAATATAATTCATTTTGCAGGTGGCATTTGATTTTTCTTGAACACAATCAAACTCGCTAGTTTATTAAAGGGATAATATCAGAAACCTCCCCTGAGGTTTCTCTTAATATCACTTGGCACCCCTATAGTTTTGAAAATATCACTTACCTCCCTTGCTTTTATTATTTGTGTAACAAAATTTATAAAAATCCCAAACTACCCTTTTGCTCATTTTGCTAAATAAAAATACTCCTAAACCATTTTGTTTTCTCAAAACAAATCACTACCTAAAAAATAATTTCTAGTTGTACCACCATATCACAAATCTATAATCTATAAAAGTATAAATTTGAAAAAAAAAGATATCTATAAAGAAATATCCTAGTACCAATTCAACTATATATACTTTATATATACTTAAAACTAATTTCTTATGAGCCTTTTATTTTCCCTAATATCTTCACAACTCGTGATCCAAGTCTTTAAGTTGTACCAATTCATCATAAAAGTTAACTCAAAATGAACAAAAAAAATCATATATTCATACTCCATATTAGGACAATCAGAAAAAAATAAAATTTAATTTATTATGATTTATAAATAAAAAAATTGTACTGCCATTTGAAAAAAAGAGTAAAAGAGAACGTTGAATAAAGAGAAAAAAGAAGAAAGTGACTTTTGATTCATTTTCTTTAATTTTTTGGCATCCATTTACTTGATATGTGAATTATGTACAAGTGAGGGTTAATATAGTCATTTTACCATTACAAGGGGAGGTGAGTGATATTTTTAAAACTATAGGGGAGCCAGGTGATATTAAGAGAAACCTCAGGGGAGGTTTCTGATATTATCCCTTTATTAAACGGATCCAATATTAGTGTATGAATTTCATCGAGTCATGTTTGTCAAACAAGTTAGTTCAGCAAAGGAAGCAAAAGTGTGAGATTCCATACATCTTTCAACCAAGACAGACATCACAACAAGGGAAGCAAAAGTACATTGGAGAGCATACACTATCAGCATCAACCAAGAAGACGGTTATGGGAAACCACGTTGGGAACCGACGACAGTGACATTGAACTGATGATTGCCGTAATCACGCTGGTCATCATGAATTTGCTTGACAGATTCCATGGCAGAAGCGCTGCACCATTTCAACTCAATCAACTGTAGAGTAGAAATTTCTCCAAAACAAGAAGGGATCTCCTCGAGTTCCTGACAGCTTAGCACCACAAGCTGCTCAAGGCAGGGCAGGTGCTCGCTAGAGGCACTCCACTGTACAATATCTAGAGAGTCCAGTTTCAAGACCTTCAGTCTCTGGAATTCACCTTCTCTCATTTCCCATTGCTGGCCTTCAAATGCCTTGCTGAGCAATTTCAGAACCTCAAGGTTGGGTAGTTGACCGATGACTGAAATTTCATCCCATGGCAGACGAGCATTCGACATTGTCAACTTTTTCAGATTTGATGGGAAAGTAAACTTAAAAGGATAAGGTGCCCTGACATAGAAGGACATCTTGAGTGATTGAAGCTCACACAAGCACTCCAATATTTTAAAGAGATTGCTGGCTTCACAACACTCTTGCCAAGAATTTGAAAATATGCATCCTAGCTTCTGAACACCGGGTAGCATCCTCATCAACTTTTCAACATTTCCATGCCATATATAAATCGTGGAGAGTGATTTTAAGTTATCCAGCTGGGAAGAGTCCTCGAAGAATTCTCGATTGTAGTGTTGGAAACTGAAGAAACAATGATCCATTATAACATCCCGTAAGCATGCCAATTTCCAAATGGCCTCTGGTAACATGATTCTACCAATTGCTCCACTAAGATGAAAGGTTTCCAAGTATCGGAGATTGCCTATTTCAGAGGGGATTTCAGTTGTCCGAATTCTAACAGCTAAATACCTCAGATAAACCAGCTTAGCTATATTGACTAGATCAGAAGTGCTGGCACTATTTTGGAATAGAACATTTGCCAAATCCAACACCCTGAGGTATTTGTACTTGGGAACAGAACCAAAATTTAATTGTCTACATTGGTTAGGCACCTGTTCACTGAGATGACCTTTATCGATGGGAACCAAATGAGAGAATATGACCTGTTCAGAGAGAGAAACACCACCAATTTTTGGAGGCACATCCCTCAACTGCTCCTGTTCAGGCAGATACTCTCCACCTCCGGAGTCCTTTTCTATAACAGACGTGCTGTAGTACATCAAAGAATATATCTGCAGCTCCTTTGGTGCAGAAAAAATCTTCAAAATATTCCATTTCTGCCCTTTAAAATCACCATGAAGAACTGAAATTCCACCAGAAATGTTTTCTCGCATTTCATATCTTCCTTGCTTAAGTACTGCTGAGCAAAATTCTCGTAGTACATCATGAACACAACATTCTTTGACTCCTCCTTTTGAACTTTTTCTGGTAACCAGTACGAGGCTTCTGTCAATTAGATCATTCAAGTAACCCTTTGCCTCTTGAACTAAACTCCTTCGGCCCGTAATTGGCAGCTGAACAAATCCTTCAGAAATCCACAACCTTATCAGTTTGGATACGGAAATTGTTGTGCCCTCTGGAAACGTTCCAAAATACCAGAAGCATGACTTTAAGTGACCTGGTAAAAGCTTGTAACTTACTTCTAAGATATCCCAGATTTGTTTCTGCAAGCTTCCTGACCTGATGAAGTTTTTAGCAACCTTTTCCCAAGAATGTGTTACTTTCTTTGTCCTTTTCAGAGTTCCAGCTATCAGAACCACTGCAAGTGGTAGCCCTTTACAACTGTAGGCAATACGCTTTGAGATACTTGACAATTCCTGAGGACAATTAGTTGCTCCTTTGAACAGCTTTAGCCATAGCAATTCACAGCTCTCTTCATTGGACAGTAGACGAAGAGCATAAGAAAAACTATTAGCTTGTTCTGCAACAGCATGGCTTCGAGTAGTAAATAAAATTCTACTCCAATTCCCATCATCAGGGAAACATAAGCGTAAATCATCCCAGGCCTTAATATCCCAAATATTATCTAACACAATTAGGTACTTTCTACGCTTCAAACTCTGGTAAAGCATTTGACCAACATCTTCTCCACTGATGTCATGGCTTTGGTTGGCATGAACTTGACATATCTGACCTAATATACTGGACAACAGGGTCTCTTTCTGATAAACTTGGGATAAGCTACCCCATGCACAAACTTCAAAATAAGTAACAACAGAAGGATGCTTATACACAGCATTGGTCAAAGTAGTCTTACCTAGTCCTGCCATTCCCACAATGGAGAGAATCTTTAGCTGGCTTGATCCTTCAGTAAGCAGCCCAACTATCTCTGTTACTGCATCTTTCCTACCGACAAGTTTATCAGCATCTTCCTCAATATTGATTTGCATCCCATCCTTGGAACATCCAGGTGCATTAATAAATGGCGGTTGATGAACTTGTGTTGAAGCGCGAACAGAAGCCTTGGAAATGCTGTGGTCACCACTATCCAAATTCATCTTCAAAATAGTTTTCACCTCTTTGTGCATTACCTTGATATCATTTGTGATGACAAAGATGCCCAACTTATGAAGCCAGAGCGATCCTTCACCAGCCATCAATGAATCAAGGATGCATTTGGCTTGGTAGGCTGCAAGCCTAAACCGTGACAAGAGAAATTCTACTTGTGAGCTCCCCATCAGCTCTTCGACTTCACTCAAACATTTTCTCAAGGTTACAATTACCTCATTCAGCATCACCATTTGATAATTCAATGGATGAATGGAAGCTGCCCCAGAAAGCATCACCTCTTCAAATTCTCTTACGAGCAAATCGATCAATTCCAAGTCGTTGCTACGGGGGCAATCAGATTGCATTGACAGAGGCAAGTATTTGTTGAACAAATCAGTTGCTTTTTGCTGGACAGTTTGAACAGCTTCAAGCAAATCATGCAGTCCAAGGCTCCAATAATTGGTCAATGTTAATTCTTCTTCCCCCGCGTTATCAGGAGAGAAGTAAATGAAGAATCCAGTGTCCACGATCAAAGTTGCTATCGAAAGTTTAAGAAATTCTCTTTCTGGAATGGTATACTGCAGTAGCATATCCATGAAAGTGCTCCCAATAAACCGTAGCTCGTCAGACAGGATCTGAAGTTGAACTTTTACCTCATCCATGAACGTAGCCTTGGTTGACAGGAGCACTAGTTTAGAAATGAGAAAGTCAACGAATCCTAGAGCACACCCACTTGTGGTCAGGATTTTACGTGGTAGTTCTATTGGACCACGTTCTTCATCACGAACCTTTTTGAGCTCTATCAGAAGAGAATTAATTTTTCTTCGAATATCTGGAAGAATATATTCTCTCATATGATCACCCGCGACGAACTCGTCATCCGCAAAACAGAGGAAAAGCGTATATGAGATTTCCACAGCAAGGCGCGCAGCAGAATCCATGAATTTTGCCGATTCAAAATGCCGGAAAAGAATAAGATCCAGAAAAGTTTGCAAATATTTTAGCATCTCTTCTATTTCCGCAAGTGCTTCCCTTTGACTGATAATTCTCTGGGCTTTACAGATGATACTGATATCCTTGAGATTCTGTGAGACAGAATTCAAGAAACGTATCACCCACTCACGTTCATACCCCCACCAGTGCACAGCACTTGGAATACACCCATTGTACACAAGATATAGAGCAGAATGAAGTGTGACAATGCGGGCAATACCTTCCTTTAAGCTCCTCACAGTTTTCAAATTGGAAGCGACCAGTTTTGCATTTCTTGTTGATGCATCCTCAACTGGCTCCAAGCGTGGTAGTGGCCGGGGCTCGAAGGCCCAACTCACCTTTTGGACCACATCGACCATATTCTGCGAAAGTTCTTGAATTTCTTTGTGTATATGAGGCTTCTCAGACAAAAGCCTGAGAAAAGGCCTCAAGATGCTTATTAGGAGTCTAAGCGTCTGAATATTGTCCTTCATTTCAGGATCGGAGCTCCCATCTCCTAAGTCAATCAGATAGTTCAAAGGATCTTCTGCGTCGAGAGCAGACATCTGCAGTAATGATCTCTGCCTATGCTTTTTACTGATTTTCGTGGAGAAATGGTTTAATCTTGAATGTTATGGCTTTTTGACTCATTTTTGTGGAGGAATCGATTATATCTAGCTAGCTAGCTAGCAGGAGAAACTTCATTCAAGATCATGTACCACTGTGCCACCATCATAAAACCGACCAGGGTGCATTTTTGCAAAGCAAGCACGTGAAGTCCTACTCTCAATGTGGGTAGCACTTGAAAAATATTTTCCCAACCTGCCAACACCAATAAAATACAAGAGTTGGTAGGGGCGCCCGCCCGCCCGCCCGCCATAATTGTCCTAGAACCTGGTAGGTAGGCCTGTCAATGGACCGGGTCCAGTCCCAGATCTGATCTGTTTTTTCGGATCCGGAACATATCCTAGACCCGTTTACCTGGATCCGACTCGGATCCGTTTTATTTATAAAATAAAACGGGTCGGATATTGATTTATATGTTCCGACCCATTTTGGACCCGGATCCGAATAGTATAATTATTTTGATAAAAAATTATATGTTTTATTAAAATTTGCTACTAATCTACTTGTTTTTAAATTAAAAATAATTTTTTTATAAATTAAATGTTTCTTAAAATTAATGTAATTATATTATTAATACTATATTAATTAATTTTATGTATAAATATAATTATCATACTTAATTAAGTATTAAAAATTATTATACCCGATCCGGATCTGGATCCGGATCCGGATCCTCTACATTGAGACCCGTTCGGATCTGAATCCGGATCGGGTCTTCACTATACATGGCGGATCCGAGTCCGGAATTACCAATTCCGACCCGAATCCGACCCGTTGACACCCCTACTGGTAGGAACTTGAAAGTTTTTTAATTGTATCCTGTCACTTTCACCCCTATTCCCCTCCCAGCATCTTTATCAATATTCTATAGTTTTTGTTTTAGGCTCCTCCTAATTCCTTTTTTGGATAAGTATAAGAGAACGTGATTTGCACGTTGTCTGATATTTTGTTTTGGATTAATTTTATACTTTAATAATTATTAATGTGTAAGATTATTGTATACATACAATTTTTCAAAAGATGCAAAAGGGGATACTTGAATTATAAGTTTCATTTCATTAAAGAAAAGGTAACAAATGAATAATTAGTGTGTAATTGGCTAATATGATTTGTCCTTTCCTAGTTAACTAATGTTTTCTAAAAAAAAAAAATGTGTGCAAGTATTGTGTATAAATTGAGTTATAATAACAATTTAGAAGACCAATAAAGTTATGGTTGTGCTATACATGTTTTGTATATATTAGGTTGGATCTTGTCTCTTATTGATTTCATATTATTAAAAATAATAAAGAGTAGTTGTATAAATGATGCTATAAGGTTGAGATTTTATTGTAATTTAACAATCTCTTGAATAAATATTCGGTTAAAGAATTAATATTCTCATATTAGTCCACTTGTTTAATTACTTTTTTAGATTTTACTCTTCAATTCGATTTGAGAGACAATGTTATTCATTTTGTAACTTACATCTGTCAAATATAATTATATTTTTCGTTAGATATTTGTTTCCATAATCCTGCTAAGTGTGCCAAAACTAAATAATCAAGAGAACTGAACTTTATTTTAAGTCATACATTAAAGTTTTAGAAGTGAAACTATAGATCATATCAACTTATAATTTAGAATATCAAAAGATAGTTCTTTGTATACCATTCTTTCCTAGAGATTAAAAGATATTTCTTCTTAAAACATTCTTTCTTGTAGTTTTTTTTTTTGGGTCCTTTATTGCTTTAAAAGTACAGCTAGATATTTTACCCAAATTCAATATTGATTCAGCATATTTATCAACTCCAATCCACTAAATACCTATTTTGTACTTTGATACATTGATTGCTAATAGATTTTATTATCATATTTAATATCCTTTGCCTAAAGAATATTGATTCATTAAAGAATCTTTAAAAAATTCAGTGTGGGTTATTAGGGAATTGAGAGTCTCTTACTTTGACCTGAGAGGCCCTTTTTCTTTTCCTTTAAATATCTTTGTTTTATTTGAATTATTCTTTTGTCATGAATGTACTATTGCTAAATAATTTCTATTTGTTTATATTAATGGCTAGTGGCCCATGTCATGGATCACAAAAATAACTTTTCTACAGTAAAATCTCTATAAATTAATTACCTTGGTACCACACAAATTCTATTAATTTAAAGAGATATTAATTAATCAATAAATTAATAATTCATTAATTTGTTGAGTGCACTTATAATTCAAACAAACACTTATTTAGTCAACCAAATTTTATTTTATTTTATAAAAATATGAATTATTCTATTAATAGAAGGAGACTAAAAATCTAAAGAATATAAGCCAATCCATATCCACTTGTTTTTGCAGATATAATTTAATTCTATTAATGTCTTTCTTTAATTTAGATATGTAGTTTTTCACTATTAAGAGGTCAAAAAGATTTAGAAATACTAAATGATAGATTCCACTTTTATTTTATTAAATGCACACAGTGAATTAGATTAACGATGTTATGCATATAAATGATAAGAAAATCTTCTCATGACAAACAAACAAAACTTCTTCTTGCATACCTTATTGTTAAATGAGAGTTTTCTATGCTCATAAAGAAATCAATCATTATAACTGATTAAATGCGTTAAGCATTATGTGAGCGTGTGCCTATCCAATATGGATGGAGTAGCTCATTTGAAGAAAAAAAAATGTGAGTATAGTAGGGAGCATCCCATATGCACTCAAAATTAATTGCAGCAATGGGCTTTTGAAAATAACAAATAATAATTACACTTATATTTTAGGAAAATATGATATGTAATTTAATACATTTATCAAAATTATTAATTTAGCTCATTAGCCCAAGTCTAATCTGGAAAAAATTGTCATTTAATAGATAGTACTAATTTATTGAGTATTAATTTATAAAGGTTTATTCCATACTTATAATGTGATAAAGTACTTGTTCAATGATGGACAAGTGCTTGTGAATGGGTTTACCAATAGTTAGTGTGAAATTGGATTTTAAAATATAATTTTTTATTTTTTTCCCAAGTATGGAGAGATGTGTACAAGGATTTTTTTTTTTTTACTTTTTTCTTGCTTGAGATTTGGTGCTTGATTTTTTTTATTTGTTATAGAATAAAATTCACTATTTTCAATTATTAAAAGTGAGAATCTTTCTTTCAAAAAGTGAAAAGTAGTTAGCTTATTTTTAAGGAAATTTTTCCATATTATTGTTTAATTTCTTAATTAAGTTTGTATTAACAAAAAAAATTTTGTAGTTGTTTTGTTTCAAAAGTCATTATATTTGAAATTTATTCCACATCAATTTTTTGTATAAAAATATTTTAATGAAATTATATTTCTAAAATATATCTCAAATATTTTTTTGAGCAAAATGTATTTTAGAGATAGTATTACCCCGAAAAAATCATTCCAAATATGCTCTCCTCAAGGGAGTTAACTTATTTCTTGAAAGATTAAATTTCTTTTCTAGTAATCTTATATTCTAAGAACAATTCAAATGAATCTAGTGTGTTTCAATACATGATTTTCCTTTATAATTGCATAATTCCTTTCAAAACCAAATTCTATTGGAAGAAGTTTACTTTAGTGAAAGTTTATATCTAACTAAAATAACAAAATCAATATTACATGAAATCACCCAAAAGTTGTTTAGGCATTAAAATATGTGGCAAGGTTATTATTAGAAAGAAAAAATCACTGAATTACCGAAACATGTGGGTGATTCGTTAAATCTGTCTTTCTTTTTGTCAGATTCTTTTCCCTTTTTCTTTATTCCTCCATAATTGGTACCTATTTCTTCCATGTAAAATTAATGTACATAATTTTTTTGTTTTCCAATTCATGTTTAGTTTATAAATTATCAAGCTAAATTTTTTCCTCTTGCTCTTCACTAATTCTTGAATCTGTTATTGAAAATCTATTCCGGATGGAAATTTACATTAGTGAGTTTATTTACCTACATTAAATTTAAAAGTTGGCACTATATAAATAAATGTTAAAAAAAAAAGGACCGTGGGAACATGATATAGTCATTAATAGTACTTATTCTATTAATATTAATCCAGAATTAAATAAAAGCCAACAATGTCCACTTTCAAATCTATCTTTTGGAATCAGTGACATCATAGGAAAGAAGAAAAGAAAAACTAAATATAATTCTGAGAGCTTTGAACTAAATTTAGGTGTGTCTACGCTCTTTATATAATTATCTTATGTATTTGGATATGCATCCAATCATATAGTGATATACAACTCGTCTAATATAATGTTATATAATAAGATATTAAATTTATAAAAGTTTCTAATCAACTTGGTAGAAAGTTATAAAAGTTTAAGAAGGCAGGCTGATAAACACATGAAATGAGACAAGATTTTTAAGAATATAGCCTAACTATTGCTTGGTCATTAAACTTTAATAGAAAAATTTTCAAGCAAATTAACCTATAGCCTATAACCTTTCCAAATCAATTTCTATTCTCTAAGGGATTCTACTTCTAAAGCAATACTTAAAGGTTGCTAGTACATAAAAAGCCCCAATAATATTTAGAATTACATTTATGCTTGGAAATATAATAAAATCATTAATATTACTAATAAAATCCATTTTAAGAAATTTTTTTTATGTTTTTCTATGATTTAAGAAAAAAAATTTATTATATTAGTCCCCAAATATTGTATTCACCTTATGACCAATCTTCAATGCCTATAAAAAGGGAAAAATAAAAATACATAATGCATAATTGATGTTTTCATGAGTTATATATATGATTATGAGTTGTACTTTCGAATCCTATTCATAAACCTGAACCTTTGATTTCGTTTTAGATTTCCTTTTACAATGTGGTTTCCTTTTTTTTTTTTCTTTATTACTTTGTTTAGAAGAAACGGTTACAATTAAATGAATATCCAATCAAATCCCCTAACCAATTTGTATTTGGCGATTGCAGAAACCTCCCTTGAGGTTTCTAGCAGTTGTACTCACCTCCCCTGAGATTTTCAAAATAGCACTGACCTCTCTTGAATTTTAGTTTTTTTGGTTGCAAATTCAGAAAAAATGTCATTAGAAAAGTGTTTTAAGGGGTAAGATGAGAATTTTGTTCCAAAGTCGCCCTTTTTGCTTCTTGCCAAATTGTGTTAGTAAAAAAATGATAAAATATGAAAAGCTATCAAGAATTAGTAAAATTTTGTGGACATAGGTGCAATTGGGTGAAGTTACACAAAGTAAGAGAATTTTCCAAGTTGAAACTTTGAGCTTTCATGCATTGAAAGCCAAATAGTAGTCTACAATGAATAATTTTGAAAGCTTCAAAATTATTTATTTTAGTGAAATGTCTACAAGTAAATTTCTATTAGATGGGGGGGAGAGATGGGTTGGGCGGTTTGGGGGGAGGGAGTGTAAGTGAGAAGTCTCGGGTTCGAGACCTCCCACTCACACTATAAAAAAAGAAAAAAAAATTTCTATTAGATAAATTATGGTATATAACTACACATATATATTAAGTATTTGAATATCTCCTACTAAATACTATCAAGTTATCCATTGATTACAAAAGCAAATGTTTGATGTGTTTGGAGATTCGCAATTTTTAAATTTATCCTATCCATTATCATCCATAAAGATGTCATATTGTTAGAAAATTTACTTTGAAAAAAATATAATTCATAGAATATTTTCTATAGACCAACAAACTAATATACATATACGATGTGACGTAGTCTATTAAATTGACTTAATGACTAATCATGCAAGAACTATGTGAGAACCCAAAAGAAAAAAAAAAAAAGGAAGGAAATTTTACTTCAGTGCACCATATAATCATTTAGTGCATTAATTTTCCTAAAGTACTCAATTTCGTGTGTATTGCATGGTTTAATTTAGAATTTCATTTTTCATGTTTTATATGGACAAATGCATGAAACTTATGTGGTTTTATGTGGGTCACATTTTAATTAAGGGATTAGAAGGCAATTTGCAAAGATATTACCCAATTCTTGGCCAAGACAATGACGCTTGTCAACCATCCCATAACATCTTGACTTAAGCCTTCCTATTTAATCCTTCAATTTCAAAAATTTGAATCAAAATTTCCCTCTCTTCTCTCACCTCATGCCCGGCCACTCTAAGCTTGAAGAACACCAAACCCTAAGCTAGAAATTAGTCAATTTAGTGAAGAAAAACAGCCTTAAGTGAAATCCTAGCCTAGATTACTACTTAAACCTCAAGTTTGGTTGCAAGGAGTGAAACTCTTGGGTGGATTTTCTCACTCTTCTAGCAAGGTAAATCCTCACTTAATCATGCTTTAATGAACCTTAAATTCAAAGAGAATGTTAGTTAGGTGTGATTAAAGTGTTTATGGTTGCTTGGAAGGAAAGATTATGGAAGGAAATCTTGTGTTTGAGAACTAGAATTTGGATTTTCATTTTAGGCTACCAAGTGTTGGATGAATTGTTTGTTGATTTGTGATGCTTTGATGATGGAGTTATTTGCTGTTTTAGCATGTTAAACACCTTGTTAAGTGATGGAAATAACTTTAAAGAGTTGATTGAAGAATATGCATCAAGGTTGAAAATTTCACAGGAAATCAGAAACAAAAAACAGTAAATTTTCTGAGGTTTCTGTTGATTGTAGAAAATGAATTAGAGACTAAGCCTTATACCGTTAGAAAGCTCTGTGAACCTAGTTTTAAACGCCACTGACGGAGCTTGATTTCGATTTTTCTACGTCGAGTTATGGCTATTTTCCCAAGACTGCTCGACCAACCTGTAACCATTCTGACAGTTTTCTTGCGACTCTGAGATTTGCCATTTTGACTATGATTAAGCATGATTTGATGTTTGACCTCTTCATGAAAGTTGTAGGGCTAGGTCTTAGTTTCGGAACTCCATAAAGTACACCCCAATCCGATAAGTGTGACCACATTTATGATTAAATTACCGAGGTGTGGCAAATCTGTCAAATGTCGTTTTCATTCCACCAATGCTTTTCTCACTCCTTTTGACTCTTGTGCAACCTTGCCGTGTCCCGACCCACTCATTTATGATTCTAACATGTGGATAAACTTTTCATTTGATCATCCTTATAATTGAGATTGGTCATTTTATAGTTTGTGCATTCAAGTGTGATTTTTATCAAGTAAAAGAATAACGAGCACATGCATTAGGTCTTCTTATTTGGGTAGCCGAACTTAAATATTTTCATTTCATTTGTTATTAGACTTGGAAGGAGGAGAATTGGGTGCGAGCACTTGAGGATACTTTGCTTGATTCGGTGAGTGTTCCATACTTGTTACTTGACCAACTTGATAGCTGAAATATTGAAATACTTGAACTATGTGATGATTTGTGTTCTTGTGGCTTGTGAGCCAATTAATGTGATCGAGACGAGTGCGTACTTTATCACACTCGATCTCTTATACTTGGAATTTTGTACTTGATATTTGAATTTATGTGAAATGGCTTTTAGCCACATTTGATTTGTGAGTCGCTTGGGTGATATCCCATCGACAAATATGATTTGTTTCGATCTCAAAACCTAGTTGGTGAGTCAATCGACTCGAGTCGGCACGGGCTTGGTCGGGAAAGTTGACGAGCCACGGGGTATGATATGTGAATCCGGAAATCTGGTATACTCGAGTATCACCTAAAATTTGATTTGTTGGGGTGTTCGGGCCCGGTAAGGGGGTGAAATGGTGGACGGTGTCTGATGATAAGTGGGGATCTACTGTTTTGGCTCTGAGCTATAAATGTTGACGGAGAGTCAACAGGATGTGATTTGATCAAGTTTCGGGGAATTTGGCTTTTGAAAGCCATCCGTATCCTTTAATTGAATATGTTCAATTTATTTGGTGATTTTATTTGTGACACTTGTTTGTTAGGTGAATTCTTCTTGTATATCTGGCTGCTTATTTTTGGAACCTCATTGAACTATTAGCTCACCCTATTTCCCTTTTGTTTTCCTTAGCAGGGGGATTTTCTTGAACTCAGGGTTGGAAGTACGTGCGAGTAGTATAAGTTTTTGTTGTTACTTTTGTTTAAGGGATGATGTACTGTAAAACCCTATCATGGATAAGTTAGTTTTTGGTTTTGTACCCTTAATCCCCTGTTGAATTTTAAGTTTGAATGGTGGTGTGAAACTTATGTAACTATGATGGTTGACTTTTGAATTTGGGAGAATTTAGTTTTGTAAGTTTTGAGTTGTTGGTTTATATGGGCTATCGAGTCCTGGCGAGAGTTGGGCAGGCAGTCCGCTAACCCCTTTGGTTCGCCTTAGGGGGAGGTGGGGCTGTCACAAACTCACAATTAATCTCATCTAATTATTACTCAATTATTGACTAATAGAACCTGTTTTTTTTTTCTACAATTTGTTCCATAATTTTCTACAATTAGTTAGGGTAGAAAAGTAAATTGACATAATATTTTGTCAACAATAGGCCCTAGAAAAGGTTAGTGCTATTCTATAAACCTCGGAGAAGGTGAGTGTAACTGTTAAAAACCTCAGGGGAGGTTTCTGCAATTATCCCTTTAATGTATGCTTCATTTTTAATTACATAAGGATATTATTGAAAAGTAAAAGCTAAACCACTAAATCACCAAATTATATTGGTCCTTTTATAATATGGTTTCCTTTTTTTATTTTACTTTGTTTGGAATTCCTTTCCTTTTAGAATACTATTAATTAGAAAACAATGATTACATTAATATGAATATCCATAAATACCTTGCGACCTAGTTGTATTTGAAGTTTAACGTATGCTCCATTTTTAACTATATAAGGGTGTTATTGGAAAGCGAAAACTAAATCACCAAAACACATTGGTGCTTTTAATATATATATATATATATATATATGTACATACATACATACATATATATATATATATATATATATATATATATATATAGTCAATATATAACTTTTTTAACACTATCAAGTTTAGATCATACCATACAACATCAATTTAAATCTGAAATTCAACTCATATACATGCAGCATACATACAAAACTATTAATGTGAAAAAAACAGAACACTTTCAGTATATAAAAGGTTAATCATTTCTTTTTCTATAAGTATATATAGCACTAAGAACTTCTAGTTTTCTTATTTATTGTGCAAATAGTACAACTTTGACTTGAGCATGCAAGTAATGTTTAATATATTTAGAACTACAACAAATGAATCCCTTTAAATTCTCTTTCTAACACCATCCCTTTGCAGCCCAACTATTTATATTCGTATAAGATTTATTCAGGAAGTGATCAATGGGTACCCACCTTAAGACACTTAAGGCACACCTAAATTACTAGGTAAAAAGACACTCATATTCATTACACTCCCTAATTATGATGTTTTCTCGAATTAATTATTTTTTAAAAAATTAATACTTGAGCACCTTGTATACAATGTTCAATGGGCGCCCCTTAGCTAAACTAATCCTTATATTAGTATACTATTAATATTACTTTATTGTTAATTGTATTTGTTTGGATTGCTATTTTTGCTGCAAAATTTTTTTATTTTCCATTAACACATTTTCTAATTACCTTTTCACCTCACATATATCAAAGCCGTACAGTAATTTTTATACAAAAGATCCTAAAAATAGCAATCCAAACACTTAGGGTGCTTTTGATAAAACTAAAATCTGAAAACTGAAGTCTGAAATCTAAAATCTGAAATCTGAATTCATTAAGTGATTGAATTGTTAAGTATTAGATCTAATACATTTACATGTATATCCTATTATTCACTGATAAGTGAAAAGATTATCACTTATTTTTGGAAGCAAGTTTTGCCTAAAAGATTCAGTGCCACTTAATTATTTTAGATTTTTTATTTTTAGTTATCAAATACATCTAAATGGTTAAAATCTGAACCCATTAAGTGCTGAATTGGATTATCAAACAGGGCCTTAAATTTTAGCAAAGCATTTAAATGGCGAGAAACAATAATTTAGCTTTATTAAGCATGATTAGTCTAATTTTGAGACAGCAACTAAAGGAGCACTATACAAATAGGAAACAAAATATGAGCAAAAGGAAGTTCAATCACTAGTACACTTTTGTTAATACAAAATTGATTTAAACTAAAAATAAATGGAAGGGGTATTAATAAGAAATAAACACCAAAATTGTCAACTCTGATTAAGTATCAATCGCATTCGACGCCATTGAACTTATTTCAAGCATCTGTACTTCCCAAAATTCCATTATATGAAGGCAAATCACTTGTTATTTTTTTCCCTTTATGCTGCTTTACAATTTCTTCTATTGCAGCTTAGATCTTAGTTATTAATTATTTAATAAACTATCCTTATTCTAAATTTATGATTTCAAAATTTAATGATTGTCATTTTGTTGTTATTCTTATTAATATCTATAAAATATGCTCCCCCACCCCTAAACTGAAATCCTAGTTCTGTCCCTGCAATGGCCCCCTCAATTTAATACTCCATCCAGCTATGCCAACAACTGCAAACTAGTCTAAGTTTGTATCTAAACCGTTTTATTTATTTTATACTGAAGTGTTCGGTGAATTGTTGATTGCCAACATATATAAAGCAAAATTCATTAAGTTACAATTTCTAAGTTCAACCTTTAAGAATAGTATAAAAGACGTAATTAACTTTGATAATAGATTGCATATCTTGAGTGCCAAAACAAGCAAAACCTGTTGAGTTGTAATTTGTTCACTTAGCCTTCAAAATGGTATCAAACATGATTCACTTATGGCTAGAGATGTTATTTTGAATTTCTAATTTGCATACACTAATGAGTCTGTCCTTTTTTTTGTTAATTATAGTCTCACAAATTATAGGACTATCATGTTGGTTCTTTTTTAATTTTCACCATATGAAAACATTGTCATATGGGGTAATAATAATTTATGCATGATGATGAAATCAGAGAAAGAGATAACATTGGAACTATAAAACCACGGTCATGCAATAACAATGATCATATCAGTCCTCATATGACGACCATATGAGTTCTCGTATGAGTAAACATATAATATATTGTTATTGTAACAGTGAAAATAGTAATAGAGTATACTATCACTCGTATGAGTAAACGTATAGCATATTGTTACATTGTAACAGTGAAATTAGTAATATCAAGTGATTGAAAGTTAGTGAAAATAGTAATAGAGGATACTCTCACTCGTATGAGTAAGCGTATAGCATATCGTTGCATTGTAATAGTGAAAATAGTAATATCAAGTGATTAAAACTGAGAGAAAGCAAATCAAGCACATGATAAATTTAGAAATAACCACAATCAACAAATTTTGTATTATAAGCACATGAGATTATTGTCATATAGTTTATGCCACTCTTCATATGCTTATCATTCACCAAAGTTTCTAACTATGCTTTTAGTTCATTATTTTTTAGTGCATTTTGATTTAACAAATTTTCATTTGAATGACTTCTTAAAATTTTCTTAATTTACTACAAATAATTTGTAAATATTTCTTAGATGATAAATGGAACGAATTGAGCACAACTAAATTTTACATACAACATGATTCAGATGATTAAGAATTGTAGTATTTTTCATTCTAACTTTTTTGCCATTTTCTTTTCCTTCTTCATTGGAGTTGTCTTCTAAACTGCATGCTGGGTAGACTTGATCCAATTTCATCAAAATAATTCGAACACAAGCAACTTAGGCTCCTTTGTACCAAGGAAATTTGAATTGACTCGTTGGTGTCGTTGGAGTTGTTCTTTTCAGTTTTTTGACTAATTTTTTGCACAATTTATGTCATTTAATTATTAGTTTTCAGTTTTAGGGATTTTTTGGGTGTGTTTGCTGGCTCTTAATTATGAATTTTAATTATTTCATTATGCTATTTCAGTTATAGAATATTTTTGCAGCAGTTAATTCACATGATTGGCATTCATTCCTTTATCATTATTGAAATGCACTACACCTATTTTGTGGAGGGTAGTTTGGGTATTACAAAAACTAAGGCAAAATTTTGCTTACACTATTTACACTCCTAAATTCATCAAACTTTTACAGGGAGTATAGATATAGATATAGATAGATGATATAGATATAAATATAGATATAGATATAGATGGTCACTTCATATCACACCTTATTCTCAGCTAGGCATTTGACTGCCTTAACTTTTAAGCTCTTGTTGAAATTGTACAGAAATTTAGGTAGCCTGGAGCTAAAATTTTCAGCTGAAGTAGAAAGTACAAAAGGAATAGAATGATCTCCGTCGTGTTGTACGTCCGATTTGTAGCAATATTTTTACACCTGTCTACTGTGATTGTGTTACCAGTCATGCCAAGATAAACGTAGTAAGGTATCCACATTCTTACAAGGAGAAGAGCACAAAAATCCCGTCTTTTCGCAATGTCTTGAAATGACTTAGCTGGTTTGGAGGTCCTTGGTTTTCTTGTTTGAATGGAAATTTTCGTGCTATAAGTAAGCATGGCTATCAATTCTATGAATACAGTGTTGCTAATTTATGCTTGCAATGGGACAACAAAAACTTAAAGGGAGTTCTTCAAGTTTTCTGCAGTCATTCTTTGACTTGTGCCAAAGTATTGTAAAGTTTAGATCATTTTTCTTACAGAATTTGACCACCTGCTGATGACAGAGTGATAAAATTGACTGCATATCAATTTGAAAAGAGAGAATTTCAGCATGAGATGAGTTGACAGAGCTGACTGAGCCTAATTAAACCTGAGCAGCTGCAACATCTGGAATGAGAATCTTTTCATTTGCTTGAAGTTAAAGGAACAATTTTTTACTTTCAGCAATCGGCATTCTGTTGCTTGGAGTGCAACACAGTAGTTTCCATTACTTATTTCATTTTGCTTCCATTCGTTCTCAATACATCTTGGTTTCGGTAATCAAACTAAATGTTGGCCTGCTCAAGGTGACAAAATCCTGATCTTATGCCTGCAGTTGACTTGTTAGAATTCTAAGACATTGTAACTTGGGTGTTACACAGTGATGATAGATTAATTTTGACAAAAAGGATACTTCAAAGATTATATTATCCTTAAGCTGGTTTTCACTGATGATTTTGTTCGAATATCCTCTTAAGCGATGGCAACGCTTCTTTCATTAGGATTTTGGGCTGGTAAATCCATTTGTCTCTAGCAAACAAGTATACTATCACGTCAATTATTCGCAGGTCATAATTTTAGTAACTAACAACCAGTGGCTACTGTTGTGGACAGAATATAATTTATTTTGCAGGTAGCATTCGATTTTTCTCGAACACATTCAAACTCGCTAGTTTATTAGACTGATCCAATGTTAGTGTATGAATTTCATCAAGTCATGTTTGTTAAACAATTTAGTTCAGTAAAGAAGCATATATACATCTTTCAACCAAGACACACATAACAACAAAGAAAGCAAAAGTACATGCGAGAGTATATGCCATCTGCATCAACCAACACAAAGGTTATGGGAAACCACGTTGGGAACCCACGACAGTGAGATTAAGCTGATGATTGCCGTAATCTCGCTGGTCATCTACAATTTGCTTGACAGAATCCATGGCTGAAGCGCTGCACCATTTCAACTCGATCAACTGTAGAGTCGAAATCTCTCCAAAACAGGAAGGGATCTCCTCGAGTTGCCCACAGCTTAGCACCACAAGTTGCTCAAGGCAGGGCAGGTGCTCGCTAGAGGCACTCCACTGTACAATATCTAGAGAGTCCAGTTTCAAGAACTTCAGTCTCTGGAATTCACCTTCTCTCATTTCCCATTGCTGGCCTTCAAATGCCTTGCTGAGCAATTTCAGAACCTCAAGGTTGGGTAGTTGACCGATGACTGAAATCTCATCCCATGGCAGGCGAGCATTCAACATTGTCAACTTTTTCAGATTTGGAGGTAAGGTAAACTTAAAGGGACATGGCGCTCTAACATGGAAGGACATCTTGAGTGATTGAAGCTCACACAAGCACTCCAGTATCTTAAAGAGTTTGCTGGATTCATTACATTCTTGCCAAGAATATGAAAATATGCATCCTAGCTTCTGAACACTGGGTAGCATCCTTGTCAACTTATCAACAATTCCATGCCAAATATAAATCGTGGAGAGTGATTTTAAGCTATCCATGTGGGACGAGTCCACGAAAAATTGTTGACTGTAGTGTTGGAAGCTGAAGTAGCAATGATCCATTATAACTTCCCGCAAGCATACCAATTTCCAAACAGCCTCCGGTAACTTGACTTTACCAATTGCTCCACTGAGATGAAATGTTTCCAAGTTTCGGAGATTGCTTAGTTCAGAGGGGATTTCAGTTGTCCGAATTCTAACACCCAAATACCTCAGATAAACCAGCGTGGCTATATTGACAAGATCAGAAGTGTTGGCACTATTTCGGAATAGAACATTTGCCAAATCCAGCACCCTGAGGTATTCATACATGAAAACAAAACGATAATCTAATTGTCTACATTGGTTACGCGCCTGTTCGCTGAGATGACCTTTATCTATAGGAATCAAATCAGAGAATATGGCCTGTTCAGAGAGAGCAGCACCACCAATTCTGGGATGAAAATCCCTCAACTCCTGTTCAGGTAGATAGTCCCAACCTCCAGAGTCCTTTTCTATCTCTGACGTACTATAGTACCTCAAAGAATATATCTGCGGCTCCTTTGGTGTAGAAAAAATCTTCAAAAAATTCCGTTTCTGCCCTTCAAAATCACCAAGAAGAACTGAAATTCCACCAGAAATGTTTTCTCGCTTTTCATATCTTTCTTGCTTAAGTATAGCTGAGCAAAATTCTTGTAGCACATCATGAACACGACATTCCTTGACTCCCCCTTTTGAACTTTTTCTGGTAGCCAGTACGAGGCTTCTATCAACTAGATCATTCAAGTAACCCTTTGCCTCTTGAGCTAAACTCTTTTGGCCTGTATTTGGCAGTTGAACAAATCCTTCAGAAATCCACAACCTTATCAGTTTGGATACTGAAATTGTTGTGCCCTCTGGAAATGTTCCAAAATACCAGAAGCATGACTTTAAGTGACCTGGTAAATGCTTGTAACTTACTTCTAAGATATCCCAGATTTGTTTCTGTATGCTTTTTGACCTGATGAAGGTCTTAGCAACCTTTTCCCAAGAATGTTTTACTTTCTTTGTCCTTTTCAGAGTTCCAGCTATCAGAACCACTGCAAGTGGTAGCCCTTTACAACTGTAGGCAATACGCTTTGAGATACTTGACAATTCCTGAGGACAATTAGTTGCTCCTTTGAACAGCTTTAGCCATAGCAATTCACAGCTCTCTTCATTGGACAGTAGACGAAGAGCATAAGAAAAACTATTAGCTTGTGCTGCAACAGCATGGCTTCGAGTAGTAAATAAAATTCTACTCCCATTCCCATCATCAGGGAAACATAAGCGTAAATCATCCCAGGCCTTAATATCCCAAATATTATCTAACACAATCAGGTACTTTCTACGCTTCAAACTCTGGTAAAGCATTTGACCAACATCTTCTGCACTGATGTCATGGCTTTGGTTGGCATGAACTTGACATATCTGACCTAATATACTGGACAACAAGGTCTCTTTCTGATAAACTTGGGATAAGCTACCCCATGCACAAACTTCAAAATAAGTACCAACAGAAGGATGCTTATACACAGCATTGGTCAAAGTAGTCTTACCTAGTCCTGCCATTCCCACAATGGAGAGAATCTTTAGCTGGCTTGATCCTTCAGTAAGCAGCCCAACTATCTCTGTTACTGCATCTTTCCTACCGACAAGTTTATCAGCATCTTCCTCAATATTGATTTGCATCCCATCCTTGGAACATCCAGGTGCATTAATAAATGGCGGTTGATGAACTTGTGTTGAAGCGCGAACAGAAGCCTTGGAAATGCTGTGGTCACCACTATCCAAATTCATCTTCAAAATAGTTCTCACCTCTTTGTGCATTACCTTGATATCATTTGTGATGACAAAGATGCCCAACTTATGAAGCCAGAGCGATCCTTCACCAGCCATCAATGAATCAAGGATGCATTTGGCTTGGTAGGCTGCAAGCCTAAACCGTGACAAGAGAAATTCTACTTGTGAGCTCCCCATCAGCTGTACGACTTCACTCAAACATTTTCTCAAGGTTACCATTTCCTCACTCACCATCACTATTTGATGCTTCAACGGATGAACGGAAGCTGCCCCAGAAAGCATTACCTCTTCAAGTTTGCTTATGAGAAAATCAACAAATTCCAAGTCGTTGCTGCTGGGGCAACTAGATTGCAATGACTGAGGCAAGTATTTGTTGAACAAATCAGTTGCTTGTTGCTGGACAGTTTGAACAGCTTCAAGCAAATCATGAAGTCCAAGGCTCCAATAATTGGCCCATGTTAATTCTTCTTCGCCCACGTTATCAGGAGAGAAGTAAATTAAGACTCCAGTGTCCACGATCAAAGTTGCTATCGAGAGATTAAGAAATTCTATTTCTCGAATGGTATTCTGCAGTAGCATTTCCATGAAAGTGCTCCTAATAAACCGTAGCTCGTCAGACACGATCTGAAGTTGAACTTTTACCTCATCCATGAATGTAGCCTTGGTTGACAGAGGCACTAGTTTAGAAATGAGAAAGTCGATGAATCCCAGAACATGCTCTCTTGTGGTCAGGTTTTTATCTGGTAGTTCTATTGAATCACATCCTTCATCACGAACCTCTTTGAGCTCTATCAGAAGAGAATTAATTTTTCTTCGATGTTCTGGAAGAATATGTTCTTTCATATAATCACCGGCAACGAACTCGTCATCCACAAAACAGAGGAAAAGTGTATATGAGATTTCCACAGCAAGGCGCCCAGCAGAATCTATGAATTGTTCCGATTTGGAATACGGCACAAAAATAAGGCACATAAATGTCTGCAAATATTTTAGCATCTCTTCGACTGCTGCAAGTCCTTCCCTCTGACTGATACTGATAGTTCTTTGGGCTTTACTGATGATACTGATATCCTTGAGATTCTGTAAGAGAGACTGCAAGAAACGCGTCACCCACTGACTTTCATACCCCCAAAAATATGGAGCAGAGTGAAGTGTGACGATTCGGGCAATATCTTCCTTGACTTTCCTCATACCTGTCAAATGGGCAGCCACCCGGTCCTGAACTGGCACCAAGGGTTGTCGTAGCGTGGGCTTGAAGGACCGATGCACCTTTCGGACCTTGTTGTGCATATGCTCCGAAAATTCTTGAATTTCTTTGTGTCTATGGGGCGTCTCGGACAAAAACCTGAGAAAAGGCGTCAAGATGCTTATTAGGAGTCTAAGCGTCTGGATCTTGTCCTTCATTTCGGGATCGGAGCAGCCATCTTCTAACTCAATCAGGTAGTTCAAAGGATCTTCAGCGTGGAGGGCAGACATCTGTAGCAAATAGCAATGATCTCTGCCTATGCTTGTTACTGGTTTTGGTGGAGAGATGGATTAATCTTGAATGTTCTGGCTTTTTGATTGATTTTTGTGGAGGAATCGATTATATCTAGCTAGCTAGCTAGGGGGAGAAACTTTATTCAAGATCACGTACCAGTGTGCCAGCATCATAAAACCGACCGGGCTACATGTTTGCAAAGCCAAGCACGTGAAGTTCTACTGTCGAAGTCAACGTGGGTAGTACTTGAAAATTATTTTCCCAACCTGCCAACACCAAAAAAATACAAGAGCAGGTAGGGGCGGCCGGCACCCCCATGATTTTCCTATAGGAACTTGGTAGTTTTTTAAAGGGATAATTTCAGAAACCTCCCCTGAGGTTTCTGACAGTTTGACCTAGCGCCCCTAAATTTTAAAAAATCTCACTTACCTTCCTTATTTTAAGATTTTTGTATCACATATGACCCGTTTGAAAAATATAATATTAAAAAATTCATCTTGATAGAGTAGTTTTAATTTCATTCCAAAATTGCCCTTTTATTGTCTTACTTTTTATTAACAAAATTGAGTCTATTAATAATAAAAGACAATAAAAATAAAAAGTATGAAAATTTATCCCGATTGATAAAATATAATGTGTTTTGTACATTAAGATTTAATATTTGAATTTTGCAAGTTACAAAGATAATATTTTTCTTTATTGTAAAGTGTTTTGAGCTAATTTAAGAATTTTTATAAATCATTTACATATTTTTAAATTTTCTTTTTTTGTCTAATGGAAGGCTTGAAACTAAAAAGATACAAGATGCAAAAAGGTATTATCATGATTATGAATTTTTGTAAGTTATTGTTAAGAGTATTATATACCATTCATAATTTTAAGTAATTTAGCATAACTTATCCAAACTGTTGACGTAAAACTACTAAAGAGTTTTTCAATCTTGTTATCAAATTTTAAATTTTCATCAATGAAAATACGTCTATCTATTTACAAAAATTAAGAGATAAATTTGGTATATTATGGTAATTAAAAAATAACAAGAAAAGGGCAAATTTGGAATGAAATTATATTCTCTCTCCCAAAATGAGTTTTTTATCATTATATTTTGAAATGGATTTTGAATGTTACAAAAAGTTTAAAATAGAGGAACTAAATGAGATTTCTTAAAGTTTGGGGGTGCCAAGTGAAATTATTAGAAACCTTAAGAGAGGTTTGTGAAATTATCCCTTATTTAAATGTATCCTGTCACTTTCAACCCAGCTCCACTCCCACTCCCACTCCCACTCTCGCGCCCAGCATCTTTATCAATAGTTTTACTTTTAGGCTCCTTCTAGTTTTCTTATTTATTGTGCCAGTAGTACAACTACGGTCGGTAATTCAGTTAATTTAATTTAGTGATTCAGTTATTTTACCTGTTAAAATATTAATCATTTCCAATTTTGATTTTTACCAATAAAATGAATTTGGTTACCAAATTGAATTTAAATTTGGTAAAAAACCTATCTGTTACTAATTTGAATTCGACAAAATTTTATTCCTGATTTGAACCCATAAATTATTCACAATTTAACACATTAGTCCTATTCTACCTATTTAAAAAATTAATTCAAAATCATTTAATCCCCTATACATAATTATATCTTGAATCCTTGATCAATAATTTAACAAATAAATAAAAAGTGACTAATTCAAATAAAAATAAAACTCACAATTAGATGCAGTTTTCAATGATTAGTGATAATTGATAAATGATGTTATTTACAACTTACAATTTACAAACTTAAAATTTACAATGAATCAATGACTAGAAATATTTTACTTAATCAATCATAATTTATAAATTATTTAATTCGAAATGCATTACATTTATATTTGTTCTTATTTCTTACATAGCTTAAATACTTAATTTGATAAAATAATTTTGTTGCTTTCATCGTGATAATTTTGAGTGTATATCACATCCAATGATAAGTAAATAATTCATTACTTAATTTTGGGAGTAAACTTTGTCTAAAAATTCTGTACCATTTAATTTATTCAAATATTCTATTTTTTGTTATCAAACGCTCCTAAAGTTGCTAAAATTTGAACCCATTAAATTTACGTGTTGAATTGAATTATTAAACATGGCCTAAATATTAGTCTCACTCGACTCCATTGAACTTATTTCAAGTATCTTTGTTTCACAAAATTCCATTATTTGAAGGCAAATCATTTTTTAATGCTGCTTTACAATTTCTTCTATTGTAACTTAGACCTTAGTTATTAATTATTTAACAAACTATCGTTACTCTAAATTTGTGATTTAAAATTTTAATGATTGTTACTTTGCTGTTACTCTTATTAATATTTATAAATATGTGCTCTGGCCCACCCCAAAACTAAAATCCTGGTTCTGTCCTGACCCTCTCAAGTTCCAGTACTCCATTTCAGCAAAATTTGCCAAACAACAACTGCAGCCTAGTCAGCAACCACGCACCACCGCAATCCCACCAAGGACACTATCCTCAGAATTATTGGCCACTTGATGATGGTTTCGACATTAAAATTGTGGAGGACTTTTTGAATGGGATAATATTACAAACCTCCCCTAAGGTTTTTCTTAATATCACTTTGCATTTCTAAGGTTTTAAAAATATCACTTACCTCCATTACTTTTGTTATTGTGTAAGAAAATATATAAAAATCCCAAACTAACCTTTTGCTCATTTTGATAAATAAAAATACTCCTAAACCACTATGTTTGCTCAAAAAAAAAAAAAACCACCTAAAAAATAATTTCTACTTGTACCACCATATCACAAATCTATAATCCATAAAAATATAAATTTAAAAATAAAAAAAGATATTTGTAAAGAAATATAGTAGCACCAATTCAACTATCTATACTTAAAACTAATTTCTTATGTGCCTTTTTTTTCCTAACATTTTCACAGTTCGTGGCCTAAGTCTATAAGTTGTACTAATTTATTATAAAAGTCAACTCAAAATAAACGAAAAAAATCATACATTCATACTCAACATTATCACAATCAGGCAAAAATAAAATTTAATTTATTACAATTTATAAATAAAAAATTATACAGCCATCCAAAAAAATGAGTAAAAGAGGATGTTGGATAAAGAGAAAAAAGAAGAAAATGAATTTTGATTCTTTTTCTTTAATTTTTTGACATCTATTTATTTGATATGTAAATGATGTACCAAGTAAGGGTGAATATAGTCATTTTACAATTATTAGGAGAAGTGAGTGATAGTTTTAAAATCATAGGAGTGCCAGGTGATATTAGGTGTTGGATAAAGAGAAAAAAAGAAGAAAATGAATTTTGATTCTTTTTCTTTAATTTTTTGACATCTATTTATTTGATATGTAAATGATGTACCAATTATTAGGAGAAGTGAGTGATTCTTTTTCTTTAATTTTTGACATCTATTTATTTGATATGTAAATGATGTACCAAGTAAGGGTGAATATAGTTTACTAATTAATTTTATTTTCCCAAAATGGATTAAATAAAAACTGATAAAACCCACTACAGTACGATCCACTACAGTCGGGGTTTAGGTCTATCTCAGTCATCTATTTAGTGTGATATGCAAGGTGTATGACCTGTTATTCAGATTAAGATTACCTTAATGGAAGGTTCCGCTACAGTATAAAAGGTTAGGTCACTCTCTCTCATCTATAACACATAACACTATCATCCTAAGGGTGGCTTGCCCTATTAAGGCCAACATACAGAAATTGGAGAGGGAGAGGGAGTCACTTATGCTAGGCATGCGAATCACAACATGCGGATCTAAACTTTCAAACATCTCCAGAGAACGGTATGTGTTTATATATTCAAATATCTGATATTGAAATTCTAGAAAATCCTACATGGAACACAGATGATAGCCTATGTGGTGTACTGTCTAATTTGAAGCTATTCTGCTTGTGCACCTTCTATTTATTTGTGATTGGTCTTATCAGTCATAACAAGATAAAATTAAGAATGTAGTTGCATTCTTACATGAAGGAGTGAGCACAAAGAGTCTTTTGGCATTATTTTGACAGGAATTAGCTGCTACGGAACTGCCTGATTTATATGTTTGAATACAGGCTATAACTATGCTTGGCTATGTCTGCAAATAATGTCTTGCTAGTTTAAGCCTGAAATGGGACAACAAAGACTTCATTCAAATTTTCTGCAGTGGTCGGTTGCTATTCTTTAAAAGTTGCTGAGGTATAGTAAACCTGATATCATTTTTCCCATAGAATTGACTAGTTACTGACTGGTAGAATGATGAAATTTTGATTGCATATTCATTGAATTGAAGGCAATTTAACAATGAAACGGGTTGACAGAGTCACAGAGCTGATTGAGCTTACATAAATTTGAGATGTTCCGACATCTGCGCTAAGGATCCTTTCACTTGCTTGAAGTCAATGGAACAACTGTTGATGGAGAAAGTTTTAGTTTTCAGGGAATTCTGCGAGAAATTCAAGATTACTATTTCCAGCAATCGCCATTCTATAGCATGTGGAAAAATGGTAGTCGACTAGGTTCATAGCTTATTTCTTTTTGGTTGTTACTAGGAGGCATGAACATGCCATGTCGCGGTGGTGGTGATGAACCCCATTTGATGCCATAAAGAATATTATACGTTTATATGGCTATTGTAATAATTCATGTGACCATAATTGAGAGTAAGACATTAATAGTAAAAGAGTATATTTATATTGGTAACAAACAACTCAAATGTGAAACCTATGATACCATGGATACACAATAATTTCTGCAGCCCAGTTTTAAATGCAAAAGCCATAACAGCTAGTGAACTATGAGAATGGGGCGTGAAACAGAAGAATTTCTCCTTTGAAGTGACTGGTTAATAAAGGTATTCACTTATGGTGAACCAGTTTCATTGCTCTGATAAAGTTATAGCTTCTGTCACCGGTGAGAACCATAGGCCTGTCTTGATTCATACACATCAGAATACCATACTTACTGCAGTGAAATAATCTTATAACCAGCGAAAAAGAGAGATAACTATTGTACTACCAGTATAATACACATGAACATACCATACCTATACCTAACTTGTAAGAAAAGATTTGGTAAAGTATGCGGGCCATGAGATTACGGAGAACTGCTGATTGAGATGAAGTACTAAGTAAATTGATTACTGAAATTGCACTAAGTATGAGAAAATCATGTTGTTTCTCCATTCAGATACCGAACACACGTAGGACACACACATATATATATATACATAGATAATAGACACATACACACACACATATATATATATATATGCATACATATAAAGATGATTTTTTTTATGCGGTGTAAATGGAAATTAAGTGTAAAATAAATAAAAGCGCCTTCAACAAATGGACGACACGGCTCTGTAAAGGCCCCATTCCCAAGGCGAACCCTAAACCATACACCGCTCAGTTTCCACGCTGTGACTCAATCATCGCTTTAGTCAATTCATATTTAAATACCTATATAATTTAAACTAAAATTTAATACCAATCCATCTGGTGATACACATTCCAGGTAAATGTTAAACCAAAAAGTGGATTTCAAATATCATTAGTCTTAATAAGATGCGCATAAACCAACAAATCCAACTCCTCAATGAGTCAAACTCAAACTCATGGGAGAGCTAGTGAGCTTCACGCTCAATGAGATCCCAACACATAACAATTATCGGTTTGCGTAGCATGTTTTCACTAATTCAATCACATAAGGAAAATTTCACAAAGATTTTTCCTTCAAGAATTTCATGAAAAAAACATTGAATTTCAATATCATATTGCTATCACAATACTTGGTCATGCAGTGGATACACGCCTAGCGTTGTTCACATGCACTCTTTGACTGCTTCTCTCCCTCTCCAACCTCTTAATACCCGACTTTCTACCAACCACCATTCATTGTATGAGCACCAGGTAACTCATTTCATTCCTTGTGGTTCATTACATAACTAATAAAAGTTCTAATTGTCTGTCACTGACACAGTCAACACTACGCTTCCTGAAGATCCCGAGCCAATGCGCTACCTAGTATATATTTATTTATTCATGCACATTCGACAGTACATACACAATTATGGAGATTAAACGTTTGTAAACAGAGAGGGTTTGCAAGGAGCAAAGTACAATACTAATTACATCTCTCTCCCTGACATCATTGGTTTTAAAGGCCAATCTGCACCATATGAATATATATACTATCTGTCATTGGCATCAAAGTATCTGGCAAATACACTTAGTAAATAATGCGTTTAAATAAGCAATATCTATCAAGCATAAATTCTACATATATGGCATTACATTTCAAACAAAGTGCTGCCTCTATACTAATAAAACATGAATAATACCACTTGGAACCCCTACCCAACTGTGGTAGAAGGTGGTGTCGAAGGTTTCATGTCAACGCCCTCACTTAATACCTCCCAGAATCATCCGGTAAAATAATTTAACTAATTATAGTAAAATCAATTTAGAATCTACTCCACTTTAAAAAAACAAAGAACATATTAAAGTTTGCTTTATCGAAGATATTGGAGAGAAAAATTGCGACAGAATCAAATTGAAGTTAATTAGGTCAAAGATAAAGAGGCTTGAAAATTTGGCATACTAGGGTTTATAAATTTAACAGTGATATTTAAAGGAATTTGGAAAACGTAAGAAAATACTGATTGAAATAAAAAAGGGGTTGTCTTAGAAAATTTACTAATGGTTAAATTTCACTAGGGGTAGTAAAACAAAACAGAGCTGATTTGAACAGGAAAACAAGCAGACTTATTTTACCCTTAATTTATTAAAGTCAACAAAATTCCCATGATATCAAAACAATAGAAATCGAATTTAAGTCTGGAAATTGAGGTTTTGCTAACGGGAACCAATAAGTCTAGTAAAGGTGTTTCTGAAACCAATTATTGTTTATTCAAATTTCTCTATGGATTGAAAAGTCCTACCATGGAATTGCATGGTTTTGTGCCGCTTTGAAACTAAGACCATTGTTTTTTATTTCTCCAAACATCAAAACCCAATTTAGTTTAGAAATCACCAAATTTGACACAACAAACCATTTGCTAACAAAAAACGCAGTCTTGATTTTCAGCGATGTCTATCGATCACCAATGGGTGTAGAAATGAATTACAAGCGAAAGAAAATGCAAAACGCTCTTTGGGTCTAGTTTCAATACCCACGTACATGATTTGAATTTATAAACCGCAGAGATACCAGCATTCTGGTTTGGATCAGCTTTATAACCACTGATTGATTTTTCTGGAAAATACCTGCTTTTGAAAATTTGTAGAACAGCTTCAAAGCAACGTATATAATTCATTTTAATTTCCTGCATACTAACTGTGGCGACAGCATGTAATACATCCGCTTAAGAACCCGCGCTCTGGCACATGGTTAAATTTAAAACAAAAGCTCAACCAACAATGTCTCAAAAGTTTAGAAATTCCACTATCAAGACCGCTTCCTTTCTTTAGAGCTCTTTCATGATACAAGATCATTTTTCCCATTCAAAACCAAGTTTTACTATTACATATTCGCTAAAACTGGGCTGCAATGATCTAAGTGCAAAGAAATAGAGATAAATAAGTTTACAGAATGTAAGGTTTTCTGATCTAGCTAAAGTATTTAGTCCATGAAAGCTTCAACCAAGTTTCTAACTCGGGTCAAACAAATACACATGTATGAACTACTTCACTAACTCTAACAGCAAATCAGTTTGATAGAAATAGGGAAGAGCTCTTTCAGCCCTAAACGCTAGTCACAGTATGATTTAAGGATTTTACAACAAGCACAAAGTAGTACTCCCAACCCCATTAACTTACTTCATGCATGGGTGAACGAAAATTAAACTATCATGAAGCTTGGAATAGAAAGTCAAGAGCAAAGGATCTCCATTAGCAACTAGATTTGGAAAATATATAAAGTATATAATGTGTCATGATTTCAGTCACCAACCGTATCATTTTATCTAAGATGGTATGAAAGAAGAAACGTTGCTGGGCTTTACAGAGTATATAAAATGATCCATCCACAAAGTAAATTACAGTGCAGCAAGGTGTTAAGCAAGACTTGGTCATGCCTTGGCTCAAACCACACACAAACACTAAGGATGCATGAGGAAATCTCTAGGGCGACTAATGAGTCACTTTAAGCCAGCATTCCCACCCCTGCTTGTGGCCAAGCAACGGGAGGAACAAACAGCCTCCATAGAATTAGTTTGTCCTGCATCCAAGGTAAAGTCTCAGGGAGCACAGCTAAACCAAGAGAAAACAAGAGTGGCAAGGAAAAGAGTCTCCGTTGAGAGCTTTAAGAGTTTGTTAAAAGAATGGAGGACAGGGAGGAGAAATGGAAACAATTAGAAAAGGAATGAAGGTACTATCCGAGATGAGGGAGCCTGGGACAGCCTCAGGGCAGGCAAGGTCCAACTGTCTTGCTATGAACCAATTTTACAGCGAATGCTGAACAGGCACCCCTGCTTGTTCTTCCATTATAATGTATATAGGTGGTCATCACGGTTCTGGTAGCTAGGTGATCTGAAATCTTTCCTTGCTCCATTCCTGCTACGCCTGCCAATTAAGGCTGTTCGGCTGGCTTCTACGCCCAAATCTTGTAAAAGAAATCATACAATGGCAGCCATGAGAAGGTGGAAGGCTGGTTTCTTTACAAAATGGTGAAGAACCTTCAATACTCCAATTGAGAACGTAGACCCAACCTGTCAAGATTGTCTTACCCACCCAGAGAGAGACCCACCACAATGCCTTTGTCTGAGAAATTTGGAAGGAAGCCTATCTGGGAATAGGGAGAGAAAGAAAACAAAATTTTTATTTTATTACCGCGACGGAGCAAAAAAAAAAAAAAAAAAGGAGTTTTGCAGAGAATTCATTATGAAATAACAGTTTAAGCTACACTCACGGCTCCTACATCCCGTATCATTGGGAGATGGACACCATGTGCAACAACCTTGATCAAACCTGTGACCATATATAAAATTTCAGCCTTGTACAGCCAAGTTTACTTTGGAATATACATTGAAAAGCAAAAAAGTCAATTCTCAAAAAGTGACCACTAACATCAACAAACATCAATCAAAAAAAAGCAAATACAAGGCTAAACTCGAGAATCGAACTAAATAAGCGAATGACCTAGAGCAGTAATCCATGCCCAAGCAACCCTACATCATGAGCCTCTAACAAAGATGAAGCATGTCCAAGGTATAGATTCAGAACATCGAGAACCAACAAGTCTTGACAAGCAGAGAGGCAATAAAGTAGGGCGTGCAGAGTGAACTGTACAAAATAAAAAAGAAGAAAACAGAATTATGAAAATGGAATTCCAAAATCACAAATAATGCAACAAACAACCTAAGACAAAGAAAGGTAAAGAAGTAGCAAGATTATAAGTCTCACCCTCAATAACTAATCGACGACATTCTTTCGAATAAAAACAAAACATGGACTCCAAGCTCATGAAGAAAAAAAATTACATCCAAAGAGAGTAAAAAAAAAATCACAAGACAGCGTCAATATCATATATTATGATCCAGGATGACGGTTCTGCCAGTAGAATTTCGACGACATCTCATCGCTATTTTTCCCAATGGTCTGGCAAGAACTGTAGAGCGGAAAACCACAAAGACAAGTAACAAATAAGTTCCAATCTAATCTGACCCACCTTCCTAAACAAACCAGTAAACATAGACTTAAGCTGCACCAAAAAACAAAAAAAAACCAGACAACTACCAAGAGAAAACAAAAAAAAAAAAAAAGATATCGCTACCAAGACCTGGCTGAGGCGTAATTTGCATACTTGGTAATCACCACAAAATAAAATAAACCAACAATAACATTTCACCGATCCATGCAACCGAGTAAAAAAAAAAAAAAAATCCAAAGATTAAAGAGAAAAATAAGTCTGCCATTAAAACAAAATACCACATAAATATGCAAACACCACCATAACCAAAGAGGTGGGAAAAAAACATAGATATATTAAAGGCACAACACAATTATGGAAACAAATATTCAATAATTAAAGACAACATATGAAGGGGAAAAATACCATGGAACCATCTAATAAATGTAAACATATGACAACAAAAGAACACCCAGGCCAATCCCATCCTTCCCGAACACCGAAACCCTAAAACATAGATCTGAAAAAAAAAAACAACAAAAGAACCACATAACCACTGGGGAAAGTACAAGAGAGGAACAAAAAAAAAAAGGCGGCACAGCCAAGACCATATTAGAAACAGAGCATACAAGTAATCACCACAAAGATAAACAAAAAAAAAAACTACAATCAAAACAAACATGGATCCAGTAAAAGAACCGTATGGGAAAAAAACTACAAAGACAAAGAAAAAACAAGTTCATACAAAACAAAACAAATAAATAAAAACATAGCAAAAAACGTACAATGTTCAAAGAGAAAAGAAAACCAAGAGATAAAGGCAACATAACGGGTGGAAAACAAATCTCGAATACAAGATAGGTACTTATATTATAGTTGGAGAAAGGTCTGGAAAGTTACATCCATACTAAATAATCAGCGAGAATCAGAAATTTATACAGACATTCTCACAAAAAAAAAAAAAAAATAGAAAACTACAAACAAGGCATGGATTAGTAGCCCCGTGAATGAGAGGAGGGGAAAGAGGGAAACTCACGACTGTTAAAGTGGGAGTTCTTAAAAACACCCAGTAACCTAAGATCCTGAAGGCAAAAGACCACACAAGGATGAGTATTTAAAAAAAAATCCCGCAAGTACAAACACGAATCAAGAATGTCACTGAAATCAACATGCAAGATAATATACATAATAAAAAAGTACAATAAGGTCACAAGCTAAAAAAAAAAAAAGAGAGAGAGAGAGAGAGAGAGAGAGACCCACAGACAGAAACAAGGAGATTCGGACTGAGAGGGATGAGCAGGTTTTGGAAGAGGGAGGAACCCTAGTGAAAAAAAAAACAATGAAAAAACTAGGTAAATAAAAGGAAGCATGGCAAGATAAAAAAGGTCCAAAATATCACCAAATATAGTCATTATTAAAAAAGGTAATGGATCAGACTCAGGTGCATGTTAAATAACTCGTGCGCCTCATTCGAAGATATAAGAGAAAAATAAAAAGATTCTCACAAAACTTCTAGTAGACCATTAACTCCTGGGATGGCGACATAGCAGGTCGTCCGTCTTGAACTGAGGCAAAATAAGAAAGGGCATAGATCGGATTTCAGCACAAGAGGGCCAACCCAACTGGTTCAAGCAGGAAAGTGGGAAACCATATAGGAGTCTAGTCTGTAGTAACGGAGCAACAACGAAGAAAGAGAAGAGAAATTAACGGCGGGGAAGGTTAAATGAGAACGAATGGCGAAAATTAGAATGGGAATCTCATGGTAATGCGGAGAATCACCAAACTTGTGAAATGTGAATCCATTATTAGTCTCATTGTTGATAAGAATTAAGGATTACCCATGATGTATGTAAAAGTTCTTGATACATGTAAACCATCTTCTGTGGAAGCAAATGATGACTATCAACAAGGAGTTACATCGGGCTGGTTAATTTTGAGATGTGAAGAGCATCTCTTAACATTGTAGATATATACCTTAGAGTAAATTTTATCTAGTGTCGTATACATGAGTCGGTAGTGATACTACGCAACCAAATACGTAACAATGAA